>CANSNZ010000441.1:0-95000 GCA_947646795.1 Beta lomatogona
TGTTCTTGTACCCGGATAAGTTCCCATAAGCGGGATAGTCATTAAGAGTGAATAAAAGCATGGCACGCAATGTGAATACCTCATCAAGCATGTGCGTCATACACATAAACCCCTTCATCCCACATTTTTCTCAAATCATCAACAAGTGGTCGGGAGGTAGACATCTATGTCATTTCCAGTGTCTTTTCGGCCCTAAAATAAGAATCGACAACATGATGTACTTGCGTTTCATGCACAACCAATGAGGCAAGTTGTATATAACTAGATAACCGGCCATGTACTATGTTGAGAACTAAGAGTGCCAAATGGGTTCATCCCATCGTGCATAGGCCAAGCCTAAAATTTCTGGCCTCGGCACCAAAGGGCTTATGCACCCGATCGATACCTTTCCACTCAGGAGAATCAGCCGGATGTTCGATAAAACCGTCCTTCTTCCTTCGTTCTGCATGCCACCTCAAGTTCTTAGCATCTTTTTTAATTGAAAACATGCGCTTGAATCGTGGTATAATCGAAAGATACCACATCACCTTTGCTGGAGGCCCTTTCTTATCACTAACCCCTGCGCGCCTGTAACGCGACTTCCCACATCGAGGACACTCATCCATATTTTCATATTCATTTCGATATAGCACACAATCGTTTGGACAAGCATGTATCCTCTGGTACTCTAAACCGAAGGAACACATTAGTTTCTTAGCATAGTAGTTCGACTTGGGTAGTTCATGGTCGTCCGGCAACATATCACCAAAGGCTTGCAACAAGGAAGTGAAACAAGAGTCACTTATACCGGCTTTCGTCTTGATATTAAAGAGTGTTATCACGGCCGTCAGCTTCGTGTACCTTGTACAACCGGGATACAACGGTTTCCGAGATGCCTCGGTCATGCACTCAAAAACACGAGGCCGTTTGCCAGCATAATCATCCACCCCCTCCATCATCTCCTCTATATAGTCCCCTTCACCATCATCATCCTCTACTTCATGATCCTCATATTCGTCCTCGATGTTCTTGTCATTCTCAATGACATCAAACTCATCTCCTTCACGCACATTGTTAACCATCATATATACCCTCCTCACAGTGCCAAACCCATACATGGTAGTCTTGCCTAAACCCGCGACGAAAGATATGCTCCCTAAGCGACCCAATGCTACTAACCATGCCCACATTACTACAATCAACACAAGGACAATAAAACCCCTCGGTTCTCGTTGCAGCCTGATGACTTAATGCAGCATCACAAAATTCATAGACCCCATCCACGAATTCCTACGTGTCGCGACTACCATACATCCATGCACGATTCATTTCAATCAGACCTCTAATTAAACACAACCAACAAATACCTCATGTCAATGACGAACTTCATTACATGATTAGATTTTATGAACCATATATATTTAATGAAATTAGCCATGCTTTCCAAGGGTCCTTATCACTCCAACCTAACCCATCCTTAGATGTCTAATCTCACTAGTGAATGTATGCCTTCTTTTCGATTATACGGAAAATCCGGCAGTATTTTCCTACAGTTCTCCAAGTACACGATGTAGATATATAGTTACTTATATCTACATATGTACCCAAAGAACAAAAGTAGGGAAACGCCAAGATTTTCCTCTAGTTACGAAATAAAGGCATACATTCACCACTTAAGTGAGATTAAACATCTAAGAAGAGTCCCAAACCATGGACTATTCAAGACTTACTCCTAATGAGTAATTCTCGAACGGGTATCTAGGCATATGATATGATGATGCATACATAGGTTTTTAAACAACAAAACATTTTACATCTAATCTCAATTCAACGAAAAATATATACATTTTTTCACGTATAAACCAATTTACTATATATGAAAGCAAGAAAGTTAAATATGAATGATAACATACCAATATCAAGGTTGTAAATAGGAAAATCGAACTCAACACTCCGTCACTAGCTAGCTTCAATCAACAACAAAGTTAAAGTTAACATTAGTATAAATTAGCAAATCAAACAAAACAAAACAAAACTAAACAAAACTAAACTAAACCAAACTAAACTAAACAAAACAAAACTAAACTAAACTAATTAAGTACAACAACAACACAGCAACCACTACAACAACCACAACAACAACAACCCCACCAAAGCCCTAGTTTTTTAACCTAAAAAGCACACTAACTACTTAAACTAAAATCAAATTAACTCAAATCAATCAACTTTGAACCACCCTTTAACTATTATACAACCTAATTTCACTAACAATTATTCATAAAACTACAATGAATTATAAACTTGAAGTTTCAAATATGAGATTAAAATAAAAGTTATGAACTTTTAGTTACCTAGGAAGAGGTGGAGGAGGAATGTAGTTGTTTAGGGTGGGGTAGAGGACGAATGTAGTTGTTTAGAAGGAGGAAGGTGGAGGTGCGCAAGCTAGGGCGGTGCGCAAGCTAGGGCAGTGCACAACCTAGGGCGCCCAGCTTCGGGTGGAAATGAGTCACACGATTGGTGGAAGCTTCGGGTGGCGCGAAATCAGGTGGTGGCGGCGGTTTGGTGGTGCATCGTCGTACCCACTGTGGTGGCGCTCAGGTGTGAACTCGCTGAAGGAGGAATGAATTAAAAATGGGTGGAGGGAACTGAAATTGGGTGAATTAAGCGAGGGAAAAAAACACAGGATTTTGTAGCAGGAAAAAACCCGAAAATCTTATGCGGTCCCCAGAACCGGATCAGATTTTTGAAAACCGCAGCAGATTATACAATCTGATCCGGTTCTCTAAAAGATCGCATCAGATTCTTTGCCCAGACTTCCCGGATGCGGTTTTCTAAAAACCGAATCTGTTACTAAGTGTCAGATAAGGTTTTTTCCACTAGTGAAAGGACGAAAAGAAACTAAGTGTACATTAGTTACATGATCATAAGAGTCATTCAAAAGTGGAGAAAGAAAGCACGATGGAAGGTATAATATAGGAGAAGATAGAATAAGGTCAAGTTTTTTAGAAAATGGAACATGAGACTAAAAAACAGTAGGTGGTACCGATAAAGTGTAACACTCTGTCCTTTTATAAACATAATATAAACAAAATGGAGCATTCTATTAAAGAAATGACGATAGCGGAAATATCGTCTGACGGAAATGTCACTCTAAATAAGGGTTAAATATAAATTAAAGAAAAAAAAACCCAAATTAATGTAAACCAAATAACCAAAAGGAGGCAAAACAACCTCATAAACCCAAACTAACAAAAATAAGAAATAAAGTATGATGTCTTATAAGCCTAATAAGTGTCTATCTCACAACCCACAACCCAAAAGAGCTACTCTTCATTTTTACCTGCAAAATATAACAACAACATCCACAATCAGTGGGGAGTAACTAACAGCTCTCCCAGCCCAATTAGGATCCATATAAGAATTATAAAAGCCTTAATAATTAAGTCACACAAAAAAAAAACATCTCAATAGTTAACTTCAGATAATCAAATAAAACACTTAAACAAAGATAATACAACATGTTTAAATATAAATACAGTAAAGATAACAAAATAAACAAAATGGATAAACAACTTATATATATATAAACTCAAGTGTCAATACCATAAACCATCAAAGTTTAAAGTAATAAAAATAATATAATTAGTTTGAGAGAGAGAGCTGAACGCTAGTGGACAACCCACTTCCTATGGTAATGTGAGACAACCTCCAGACAGCTTATGGGTTACGTTCCCTACTTCCTGTGTCTAAGAATGGCCAAACTCCCGATGCGGTGTAGGATTACGTCCCCACCGACCTCTCGGACGACAACAAAACCAAGGTATACCTAGGATTACGTCCTATATGGTTTGCATGTTCTTCACCTAGGGATTACGTCCCTCCGGATAATCTTGCTCTCAAACAAAAAATAATAATAATAATAATATAATAATACTCAATCACCAAATACATGGATGCCGTTAAGGCCTTACACCAAATCAACAGATATTTTAGAGTCACCACTCAAGGCTTCCATGGCCCAAACAACCCTTCAAATAAAACACTCAATACTCAAAATAATAGTTTCTTCTTCATCTCAAAATAAAGATAAATATATATATATATATATATATATATATATATATATATATATAAAGATAAAAGTCTTTAATATTCTTATAAAAAAAATTAAATAATAATAAACCAAATAACTCATCTATAATATTAAAACAAAGATACATAAGTATCATTAAGATGCTACAAGCTATACTTTACATTGTTAAAGCTGCAAGTTCTGGTCAAAACTAAACACAAGCTTTAATATATAGTAGCAACAACACACGCAGCATCATACCACTATGTCCATATCACATACTAACAACATCATACAACCATACTTCACACATACTAACATGTCACAACAGCAGGTATAGCAAGGCAGCAAGGCGTGATATAGCAGTAGCGAAACAACAACACTTAGCAATTCTATAGTATGCAGATTAGTAGGTAGCAGCAACAAGCAGTGTCTATAGCATGAAAAATTAAAATAGTGCTGCAGCATGTAAACATGAGATATGGCGAAACTGTACCAAGCAATCAACACATGCTATAACTTCGTGCTCATATAACAAAATGGGTAATACTATAACATGATTTCCTACATCATACAACTACGCCAAGATTACATAGTACCACATAACAAGAAATCATTTATCCCAAACATAAGAAATTTAAGCCCAACAAGAAGCATACATTAAACATAAAATGTACTAGCATCATATACATCCAAAAAAAATACACGAAATACATCACCAAGTTACAAGAATAATGCACGGCATCATCAACAAAATGATATATGTATTACTCAATCTAACATGATACTACAACCCCAAATAACCCAACTATTAAAACCAGTATAATTCCTATGCGAATTCTAATCGATCTAGGGTCGCCGCTAGTTACCTGGGCCAACTGGAGGAGTGTAGAACAGCGGTCTAAACTTCTTCACGACGCGCGGCGTCTTCCTCAACGTGCTCCCTACCGAGCAATTCAAACAATGATCTTGATGATGCGCAATAAAAAGAAAAAGATGAAGAAATAAAAATAAATGGTGGAAGAATAGTCTTATTTTGAAGAGTAAGCTTGGACGGTTTTCTCTTCACTTTGGCCGGCTGATATGGGGGTTATGGACAGCAAATTATGTTGTTATAACAGCTCCAAGAAGGATAAGAAGAGATGATGAAAGGGGGGTTACAAAGCCAAAATAAGGGTATTCAAGTGGGGGTTACAAGGGGGTTATAAACTCTTCAACTATTCTGAAAATAACCCTTCATTACTCAGCATTTTTCGCCAGCATACTTGTGTACGTAGAAAGTCGAACCTTGCTCGAGACATAACTGGTCCAAAACGCTACAACGCCGCTAAAATATAAAACGGAGCTTAAACACGTAGTTTAGCTACTATAAAATATATAATTTCTAATAAAATAATTTATAAAAATATAATATATAATAAAGTTGACAAAATACATATTTATACGTTAAAAAAGTTTTAAGGATAAAATATTCTAATTTTAACGGCAAAAATAACAGTTAAGGGAAAAAAACGCGAAAAAAATTAGGAGCGAAATTTCGGGGTATTACGTAAAGACTCATAAATCACTTTACGCTCAACTGGACTTTGCTCCAAAGAGGAAGTTTCAACCATAGTTCTTCCTCCTGCAAAACATCTATCACATTAGTCTTTCTCTCAATCTTTTCATCATCCCAATAGCTCTCATTTAAATGGTTCGGAGCTAGAATTTTGAGCAGATTGACATTCAAATTGGGAAGAGGGGTCAAAACCATTTACTAATGTCACGTAACACGAAGAAATATCATGAGAATTAGACTGACAATTAGACCAATAAGGAGGTGGTGTCATGTAAGTTTGGGGGTGAAATAATAGCTCTAGCAGATGAAGACATCTCCCACTCAAAAGTATCCCTAGCCAACCACGCAATTAAATCCCAACAATAATCAGGTGATTGGAATAGAATTCCCCCATTAGACATAGATTCTACAAGGGGAGTATCCACTATAAATAGATGTCTGATATGTTGGTCACTGTTTCAAGCTCTCCAGTTTTTGTACTTATGTTCTTCCTTTTATGTACTTTAAAGGTGTCTTTTTTCTGCAATACTTTGATGCCTTCCCTTCTTCTTAATTCATCCAACTTTTCTGTCATTTTATCTCTTTTGTATGCTTTCTTATATAATTATTTCCCTTGTGTAATTTCTTATTTTCAATTTAAATATATATGCAACAAATACTCAAAATTAGTTACTTTTCAAAAAAAAATCATAAAGATATGTTGATTGTTTTTAATGAACATATTTCTAATTGGTTATAGTAAAAAAAATTTAACTAGTTATATGGTTCAATTTTACGAAATTATTCTAGTCGTCTTACATGTAAAATGTTCGAACCCACATGCTGAACTTTCTGGATCCGCCACTGCATTCTACCACCATCCTAGTCTTTTCATTTAACCCTTCATAAATCACTAGGCACATATCCTACAGTTCAGTTTCAGGATTAGGACTAATAAAATCGCCAAGCCTATGATAGTACTTCCAAAATACTTCATTCTCATACTGAGGAAAATAAAAAAATGCTCTAGAATTAATTACTAACATGTATATGTGGTTCATGGGACATAAAAGGTAATTCAGGAGAACTCATGCAAAAAGCGAGTATTTTGATATAATGTATCAAAACTCAAAAGATGAGAATCCCAGAAAGTATTACTATGTTGTTTATCAAAAAAAATTACCGCCATCATCAAATTAGCACGACTCCATGATACAAAAAGGGAAAAATCAAAAATAAAAAACAAAACTACTTACAAAGGAAAAAGAAATATACAGTTTAGTCTCACAAACAATAAAAGCTATATAAAACATACCGTCTCCTCGGTAACGGCGCCAAAATTTGATAGGTTGTCGTACACCTGTCAAAAATAATTCCTTGCAAAACCTTCTAACAATGTAGTAGGATAAGTAGGGTCGAATCCACAAAGAGATAGTTCTTTTAATCTATCTTCTAAGGTATGGAGAAATTAAACAAGATCAGAAAAGTTGATTTAAGGTTCAAAACTAATAAAATATGAAAATCAAACGAAAAGGATATAAAGCAATGGTTCACCATGTTCATATCAATAATCTATCAAAATATCATCAATAGTTCAATTAAATGGATATCTAGAGCACGGGTTAATCCTACGGTCGGTCTTAACGCTCTCAAATCAACATATGCACTACGGTCGCTAACATAATCAGATTTTCTAATTGTAGGTAAGCCTCTACAATCTTCAATACAAAAGTATAACACTCCCTTGAAAGAAAGGAAACCCTATCTTCCCGAGAGAGCGCTCTATCGATCCCGGTGATTCTCCGTTGTGGCGGCCACTCTCTTGGGTCAATGGCCGAGGAGATTTCAAATTTCATGTCCAATCTCAAACTTGATGATGAAGAGGAACAAGTACTAGATCTCGATTCAATAACCCCGACTGAAACAAAAACCGTTTCGCTTTTGCTTGTTGGACGATTGATCACTACCCATTCATACAACGTTGACGCGTTTAAAAGAACCATTATCGGTGTGTGGAAACCTGTGCACGGATTAGTAATTAGGGTTTTAAGCCCTAATCTTTATGCCATTCAATTTTTCCATTGGCGGGACATGGCAAAGGTCCTTGAAGGTAGACCTTGGTGCTTCGATAATATGCTAGTGGTGCTGAAGGAGGCTGATGGAGATGAGTAACCGGACCAGGTAACTATGAATCATTCCCCTTTTTGGATCCGGATTAAAAACCTACCTTACAACAGTAGATCTGATAATGTTGTTAGGGATTTAATTGGTAACATGGGGGATGTATTAGATATGGAAGAGGATGTTCTTGGATTTGGTAGATATAGAAGAGTTAAGGTGATGCTTGATGTCACTAAACCCCTTCGTTGTTTTAGGAGGATGAAGGATAAGAAGGGGAAGGAGATACAGATTGATTTTGCTTATGAAAGGTTGTCTTTCTTTTGTTTTGCGTGTGGTATTATGGGCCATTCAGAGAAGGATTGCCAATTAGTGAATGAAGAAAACAAGTTTGAAAAGCTAGGATGGAGTTTGAGCCTAAAAGCAACTCCTAGGCGTGGGAGAACAAAAGAGATGGAGGAGGAGGGGAAATTTCATTCCTACAACAAACTTCTATTTATTGCTGATGATGTCCCCAAGGTAGGTGACAAAGTGGAGAAATTAGCTTTAAGTGCTGCAACTTTACTCTCCACCAACCAACTTGTGACCCATCAACTTGTCAGCAATGATGGAGACACTCCTGACAACTCCTCAAACCCCTCCAACCTACTGTTGTACCGCATCCCAAGAATCCTTCACCCTAAAAAGTCAAACACATAAATGAGCTCCAAAAAGTAATCTCCACAAATGAACCTGATGTCCTTTCGCAAAATCAGGAAACCCCACCTTCAGCTTTTACTTTTGGTGCTTCAAAAACCGAGCAAGTGAGCAAACCTCGTTTGTGGAAAGATTGGCTCGTGGGATTATGGAAGACAAAGGATAGGCCCAAAACATGGAGTTATATGCTGCTGATAAGGACAACAAAAGGGCCTTGGGCCTTGCTGACAGTTTGATCGAAGGGTTTGATAGTGCAATGAAATGCATTAAACCCAATTTAGATGAACAAGTCTCGCACATGTTGGCGGAGGTTGGTTCTGACCAACCCCGCCTAGCATTATGAGTCTTTTATGCTGGAACTGTCGAGGTATTGACAACCCTCGTTCAATTTGTCAGCTCCGTAAATGGAGCACCTTTTATTCCCACGACTTGATCTTTTTGTCGAAAACCATTAATAAAATGGAAGTTGAAGCTGTGAAGGATTGTTTAGGTTACAAGAATGCCTTTGGTGTTGCTATTGCTGGGAGAGCGGGCGGTTTATGTATTTATTGGAAGAAGGAAGTTATATTTTCTCTTGTTTCTTACTTTCAACATCATATTTGTGGTGATGTGGAAGAGAAGGGGAAGAAGTGGGTTTGTGGGGATCTATGGGTGGGCCAAGGAGGAGGAAAAGCATCACATTTGGGCTCTTCTCCGTCATCTTTGTGAAGAGTCAACATTACCTATTATTGTTGGCGGTGATTTCAATGAAATATCATGTTACTCCGAGAAAGAAGGAGGGGTGGATAGAGTTAGGAGAGAAATGACTGCTTTTAGAGATACCATGGATCTCCTTGCTCTTCATGACCTTGGGTACATTGGCAATTGGCACACTTGGGAACGAGGTAAATCTGCTAGTACTTGCATCCGTGAGAGGTTGGACCGGTTTGTTTGCTCTCTTTCTTGGTTGGATTTATACCCCAACACGGTGGTGGAGCACACCGTTTGTTACAAATCGGATCACTCAGCCGTTGTCACTCGTTTCAAGGAGATGCTTGGGTGAAGGAAAAAGCAACGTCGTTTTCATTTTGAAACATCTTGGCTACTTGATGAAAGCTGCAAGCAGATCGTTAAAGAGGCCTGGGAGAATTCTGTTGGAGAAACTATCACTGGACGTATCTCGAGTATGGGTCACAACCTGATTCAATGGAGTTCCGGATTATTTGCCAAGCTGGGAAAACAAATAACGGAAGACGAAAAGCGGTTGGAGGCGGCCCAACAACAGCCCATCACTTATGAGAATTGTGAATTGTGTGCCAATATTGAAAAGAAACTAGATGAGTTGCATGAGAAGCAAGAGGCCTATTGGTATTTGCGTTCTAGAGTTGCTGAAGTGAGAGACGCGAATCGTAATACAAGTTACTTCCACCACAAAGCTTTTCAACGACGCAAACGTAATGATGTGAATGGCCTTTGTGGGAATGATGGAGTCTGGCGTGAAGAGGCTCATGATATTGAAGCGATTTTTGCTGTGTAATTTTCTTCAATTTTCACCTCGACAAATCCCTCCAATTCGAAACTTAATGAAGTTTTGAAATTTGTCGAGCTTGTGATATCTGATGCTTGCAACCGAGAGCTTCTTCGGCCTTTTTCTAAAGATTATGTTTTTGCAGCCTTACAACAAATGTACCCCTGCAAAGCTCCTGGCCATGACGATATGCATGCTATATTCAATCAGCGCTTCTGGCATATTGTTGGTGATGATGTGACCCTTTTTGTGAGTAATATTTTGCATGGTATTTCCTCTCCCTGCTGTGTTAACTTTACAAACATTGCTTTGATTCACAAGTGAAAAACCCCACAAAAGCTTCTAAATTTCGCCCTATTGCCCTTTGTAATGTGCTTTATAAACTTGTGTCAAAAGCTATAGTTATCAGGTTGAAAGATTTTCTCCTTATGATTGTATCTGAGAACCTAGACTCATACTGACAATGCCCTCATAGCTATGGAGCTTTTTCATACTATGAAGTACAGAAACAAAAGTCGTAGAGGTACTATAGCCATGAAGCTGGACATGAGTAAGGCTTATGACAGAGTAGAGTGGGGCTTCCTGAGGAAGTTGTTGCTTACTATGTGGTTTGATGGGAGATGGGTGAATCTAATCATGAAATGTGTTTCCAGTGTTTCTTATTCCTTCATTATTAATGGAGGAGTATGTGGTTCTATTACTTCTGCCCGAGGCCTTCGTCAGGGAGATCCTCTCTCCTCGTATCTCTTTATTCTGATTGGTGATGCTTTCTCAAAGATAATTCATGAGGAATGTGCAGGACAAACAGATTCATGTGGCCAAAGCCAGCCGTAGTGGTCCAGAGATTTCTCATCTTCTTTTTGCAGATGATAGCTTACTCATTACTAGAGCCACCCGACAGGAATGCACAGTTATAGTTGATATTATCAACAAATATAAAGCAGCATCTGGGCAGAAAATTAATTATGACAAGTCAGAAGTCTCTTTCAGTAGAAGTGTCAGTAGTGATCAAAAGGAGGTTATGTTGAATATTCTGAATATGCGGCAGGTTGATAAACATGAGAAGTACCTTGGTATCCCCTCTATCTCGGGTAGATCAAAAAAGCGGTTTTTGATTCACTTTTAGATAGAATTTGGAAGAAACTCCAAGGATGGAAGGAGCAATATCTGTCTAGTGCTGGAAAGGAAATTCTTTTAAAGTCTGTTATACAAGCAATCCCAACTTACCTCATGGGTGTATACAAGCTCCCTTGTTCTGTTACCCAGAAAATTCAATCTGCCATGGCTCGTTTTTGGTGGGGTAGTTCTGTTACTCAACGGAAGACTCACTGGAAAAGCTGGGATTCTATGTGCTCGTTGAAATGTCTTGGTGGGATTCTATGTGCTCTTTGAGCCAAACTCACTGATGGCACGTGTTGTGAAAGCTAAATACTTCCCAAACCATGAGTTCTTGGATGCCTACTTAGGGAACTCAGCTAGCTACTCTTGGAGAAGCATTTGGAGCTCTAAAGCCTTGCTCAAGGAGGGAGTTGTGTGGCGTGTGGGCACCGGTTCGAACATCCACATTTGGGATGACCCATGGGTAGTTGATGAGGAGGGGAGGTTCCTCACGAGTGAGCCAACTGAAGGGCTCTCTATGGTGAGAGACTTGGTAGATTTTGATCGCATGGAGTGGAAGCTTGATGTGGTAGAAGCGGCCTTCAATGAACGAGATACTCGCTGCATTCTTGCTACTCCCCTAGGTAATGGTGACCTAAAGGATGAACTAACTTGGGCCCTAACTAAGGAAGGGGTCTATTCCGTTAAGACGGCTTATATGCTTGGCAAGGGTGTGAATCTAGATCTCTTTCATAATGCTTGGGTGGATATCTGGAGTTTGGAAGCTAGTCCTACGGTTCGTCACTTTTTGTGGCGCGTATGCACTAATTCTCTTTCGGTGCAAGCATCGACATGTTCTAGAGGATGATTCTTGCCCTCGAGGATGTGGCGAGCCTGAAACTCCAGCCCGTGCTATATTTGGTTGCCCCTACCTTGCTGACATTTGGGTAGATAGTGGGTGTGAGGCCCTCTGCAAGTGGACCGAAGTCCAGTCCATGTGTGACTTGATCTCGAGCTGGCGCGAGGTGGATAGCAAGACAAAAATTAAAGGTGTGTTTTTGGCATGGAGCATTTGGGGTGAGAGGAATGATGTGGTATTTAACAACAAACACACTCCTCCAAGAGTGCTGCTAGACCGAGCTACGAGAAATGCGGAGGATTTCGGATTATATGCAGGACGCATCTACCATACCAAGTCTGCTGGCAGGCCCGCAAGCCCACGATGCTGGATGGCCCCTCCTGCTGGGCTCATCAAACTGAAAGTTGACGCCTCTTTGGCGGTTGAAGGCTGGGTGGGAATGGGCGTAGTTGCCCGCAAAGCTGATGGAGGTATCATGTTTGCAGCTACTCGTAGAGTCTGAGCTCACTGGTCGCCCGAAGTTGCTGAAGCCAAGGCCATCTCTATGGCGGTGCGGTTGAGCAAAAGGTATGGCTTGCAAGACATTATCCTGGAATCGGATTGCCAATTGGTGATTAATAGACTTTCGAAGAACGCTCTTTTTCTCTCATATTTAGATACTATTTTGCATGATATTATTTCTTCTTGTGTTGGTTTAATTTTAATTCCATCTCTTGGTCACATGTGAAACATGACGGTAATTATGTAATGCATCATTTAGCTCGATTGTTTCCTTTTGGTATTGAGCAAATTTGGGAGAACCATTGTCCATCGGAAGTGGCTCCTTATGTATAGTTGGACAATTTATCATTGGAGTAATTGAATTTGCTTTTCCCTCAAAAAAAAAAAGGTAAGCCTCTAATGAGTACTACCTATCAATCTATGACTCGTTATTAGCAAGATTTAATCAGACAATTGATCAGGTTGCGCAATTAACAAAATAAACCTAATCAATTAGAAATATCAATGACAAATCAAACCATCAATAACATCAATCAAGATTCATAACATATAAACATGGATTACCAAACCTTAGAAAATAAGACTACTCAATCATGAAACAAAGAATAAAAATTACATCTAGAAGGAAAAATATAATTAAAGAAATCAATGAAAGAAACCAATTGAACTCATGAATTAATGAATAACAAGAAAAACTAGGGTTTACAAAAAAGCTACAGAGAGAAAAAGGAGAAAACTAAAACTAGAAATAAAACTAATGAGAGAGAGAAGAGAAAGAATTCATAATCTAAATAATATTAAGTAACCTAATATAACTAAGAAAGTAAGTTACAAGATAAGGAAAATCGAAATATTTATTAAATGGGCGAATTTAGTGATCCGCGCGAACGGTAGTAGATTCCAGCAGAAACATCTTGAACTTCCGAAAGGCATAACTCTTTGACTAGAAGTGTCCTCAGGGTGTGCCACCTATCGTTGGAAAGCTCTTTAAGTCTAATTTTCAAATCCACTGGAATTATTCAATTATCAGAAGAACATTAAAAGTTATGGTAAGAAGAGTAGGCCATACTCCTTTTTCACATTTCTTTCAATGATTTTCCGCTTTGTTTCGCTCATACTCGTACTATAAGATATCCAAACGATCCTTATGCAATGTATCTTCCTTCCAAATGCTCGTAATCCTCAATTTTAGCTAATTACACTCCAAATACGTTCTCAATACCTGAAATTCATCAAAAACAAGAAAACATACTGAGTAGGAGTAGAATAGCACAACTTAAGAATATAATGCAATATTGAACCTAAATATGAATCTAAATGTTCTAAAATGCAACCTCAATGCACCTAAAAACTATATATATATAAATGACATGTTAAAAATTTTTTTTTATTTTTTTTATATTGTAATTTAAAATTTTTATATTGAAATTGAAATTTTTTATATTTAAATTTAAATGTAAATGTTTTTATTTTTTTTTAATGAACCAATTATCAAGCCTCTACCAATAATTATTAGACCACGTTGAAACAATTTGGGTTAAAACTGGTCAATCTGGCCTACTAGTTCCTTGTACACCTCCGTTTCGAAATAGTTTGGACACTTTCCTTTTTTTTGTTTGTCTCAATTTTTTTGGAACACTTCTATTTTTGGTATGGTCTCACTATTTTATGTTAGTTTTATTACCCCTTTGGCTTACACCCTATCTCTAATAAAATTTTCAAATTTCTCTCTTTTTCAATAAAAAAAATAATCCTACCAACTTCAATCACATTTACTTTTTAATAAAATAACATTTGATAACCACTTCTCACCTTGAACTACGTGTCTCAATAAGTGTTCAAATCTTTTTAAGACACGAAGAGTATTAACTTTTTTGTTGAAATATTGAACTTTCAAACTTAGCTTGTTAGTTAAACACTGCTAAAAGCTCTAGACTAATGAGAAAATTATTTTTGTTTACACTTTTTTATAACATCCTTTTTTTCGGCATCCTTTTTTGCGTGTGTATGTATTTGTCTTGTTGTACAGTTTGATAGGTTTATGTGAAGACAAGGACTTCATTGTGATGGGCCATCGTTTGCACTTTTGAGCCCATTAGGGGTGTCAAGTCATCATGTTTGCTTAGTGAAAAGAATTAATAGGGATTTCATCGTGATGGGCCATCATGTTTGCACTCTAAGCACAAATTGCCAAAGTAAGAAAGTTCCTAATTTGTTACAATTTTTCTGATAAAATACCTAATTTCTTACAATTATTTGTAAAAAACACCTTATATAATACTTTTTCTACAACGGACTCCGACCCAAAAAAAATTATGTAAATGCAAATGACTTCTATGCACAAATAGAGGAAAAAAAACAAAGTTTGACTTTTTGACCGGTTTTTGTATACAAGGTGTGTGTTCACATTAAAATAATGGTATTAAGTGGGGATAAAAATTTATGAAGAAAACTATATATTTAAGGATGAAAATTCATTACCAAGATAATATATAAAAGATTTTTCTTGCAAATTACATACAATTTCATTTACCATGAGTAACGCTTGGAATCGTCACTAGAGGGTGAGAGGGCCTCAGATACGCCTAGGGGCGGATTATAATGGGGGCAGGACTGGGCTTGACCTCATAGGTTAGATGATTTTTTTAATACAGATTTGTACTTTATTAGCCCAGTAAAAAACCAAGATTTAAACCTAGAAATAAAAGAAGCATGACGCGCTCAACTACTGACCATCAAGTGAAGTAATTTTTTCTTTAGCCAAAATAACTCCACGCGTTTCCCAATTCCCAAAAATTTTACCTGATTGCACTATGCAGAAAATGGAAAATATACTGTAGAAAAGTTGAGAGTTTTGCCTGCTTTCCTGTGGCATAAAGACATAAAGGTACTGACATTTGAATCAATTACATATTATTTTTTAATTGATAATTATTCATGTGATTGGGATGTGCCCGGTTTATGACTATGTGATGTGATTATATTTATCATGATTCATGAATATTGAATATTGATTTGTATTTTGTTGCTTCACTGCTTGTTAAATTAGTTTTGGTAAGTGTTATCTCATGAGCTGACATTGAGATTGAAATTTGTGTTTTTATAATTTTAGAGTTTTATATTTCCTCTGTTTCGAATTACTCGCTACACTTTGAAAATTCCACTATTTATCTATGAGGTTTGACCATGCATTATTTACTATTAGATAAAATCAAATGTTATAATGTAATATGTTGTTGGATTCTTCTCATATATTTTCATAAAATCCAATTTTTATACTTTACTCTAATACATAATTAAATATATTAATAGTCAAAGTAGTGCATCAACAAGCATGAAAGTCAAAGTGTAGCGAGTAATTCGAAACGGAGAAAGTATATGTTATTGTACAAAAATCTGGCCCCAGTGACAAATGTTCCAAGATCCGCCATTGGATAGGCCAATAGGTACGCCAACGAGCTCTCTCTTTTCACAAGCATATGCATGTATCTGGTGTATCGTTCCTTCGCATTCAAGGGATCCATATTTTCTTTAAATCCTTTCATTAACATAAAGTTTTGGTACTACCCCTTGATGTTCCTGAAAACGTGGCACTAAGTCATGCTAGTAAAGGTGTCGGTTAATTTGGACACTCATATCGGTTCTGGGTTAACTACGACTAGCCGGTACTTATTGCATTGGGTTGAAATAGGTCAATCGGCATGGGCTAAGTTAGGTCAGGTAGGGCTACTACCAAGGTTGGGTCAAAGTTTGTTATTTATCCTTCTCGACTTCAGTTTAGGATAAGTCTTAATTGGTTTGGATCATATTTGGTATGGGTCAAATCTGTAAACGGATTAAAGCGGTTTAGTTAGGATTGACTTCAAGCAGGAGCATATTGGTTTTGGTTATCTTGGTTCGAATCATTTTCAGTTTCAGTTGAGTTCTAGGTTGAGCCCAATCTGTTTTAGATTTTATTCGAATCACATCACTCTTAAAATCGAATCATTATCAAGTTATGTTTCTTTTGTCACTTTTAGATTAGGTTCATTTTTGGTATTGAGTTATTTGGAGTCGGATCATTTTCGGTTTCTTTTGAATTTTGGCTCTAGTTCAATCGGTTCAGATTTTGTTTAGATAAGCTATTTCCAGAATTTGGGTCATTATTTGGTTAATTACGATTGAGACTTTTTGTTATATTCATCTTGGTCTATTTCTCTATTTCATTAGCTCGATTCATCATTACTTTCAGACCATTTTTCGTATCAAGTCATTATCGGTTGCTTCTCTAGTCATTTTTTAAAATCGCATCCCGAACAAGCTACTAATTATCAATTACAATTTTTATACACTAATGTTAATGACTCAATAAGGCCGATAACTAGAGTAACTATTAAAATTTAAAAGTATGAAGACTTCTTTCATCATGTAACTCGAGTTGGATAATGGAGGCATGGTTGTACGAGTACCAAATAATAATTCTACATCTAGTTTTTTTTTTACTCCACTTCTCTACTTGTGCTATTTGTTTTTTTTATCCATATGAGCCACGAATGCAGTACAAAGTACAAAGAAGGAGAGGAGGGATTCGAACCTGTGACCTATCGTTCACAGCACCTCAATATTAACCACTGGTCAAACTACTTGGTAAAAATTAGGCCGGGTCAAACTGGTACGAGTTAAAATCGATCGATTTATTATGGGTTATTTTCGGGTTTAATCGATTTCGATTCTTATGGGTCGGTTTGTGATCGTCAGATCTTTGACGAAGCAGTTCATCTTTGGGTCAGATGAAATGGGTATCGAGTCTACATCAAGTCAAAATCGATTTTCGAGTTGAATATAGGTTGGATTAGTTCGATTATGGATTACCACCTGCTAAGTTACAATTGTAGACACAAAATTATGTCTCCTCATTGAGTACCCATTGATGAAACATAACGTCGTCCTAATTAGTCCAGTCCAAAGAAAGAGCAATCTGAAAAGCTAAGCCCAAAATCGTATTACAAACATAAAGTCTATTTATTTGTTTAAAACAGTTCTGAGCCCATTTTCATAAAACCCAATTAATTAATCTTGATAATTAATTGTATTTTTGATAAATATTAATTATTCTTGATAATTAATAAATATTTTCCAAATCAAAAGATATTATGAAAATCAGATTTTTATTTCTAAAGATAACTAATTTCAAACTTCGAAAGATAATATTTGATCAAAGATAAAAGAAATCTTTTAATTTCAAGAAAATCGCTCAGATATGCATTGTGTCAGGCGCACCAGGATGCGTGCGTGCAACACCGAAACAGTTTACATAACACAAAAACACAACCAGAAGACGCGTCTGACGCATCAAGGTGCGTGGCGCACAACCTTTATGTGCCAAATGCACGGTAATTGCACGGCACACAATGCCATGTGCTAGGTGCACCACTTTTTCTCCTATCTTTGCGCATTTTTCAGACTTTTTTCTCCTATATATAGATTGCTTTTCAACAAAGGTTTTACACACTTTCATACACGGACTTTCCTACGGACTTTACAACATACTTTCACATACACTTACATACACTTCATACTACGAAATCACTCAAACACATATTCAAACTCATTCAAGCACATATATACATTCATGCCACATTAGAATTTCATATTTCAAACTTCAAGATTGCTCATCCTACGGATCGTGATGCAAGACTCGTGCGACAAAGGTATTTTCTGATGGTTAATTCCAATTAATTCCTTATTTACCAACAATTTATTTGTCATGATATAGATATTAAAAGAATTAACGTTCTCTTGTACATTCTTCTCTAATCTCTTTCATTTTATATTTCTATATTATATAATTATCCATATGTATGATTTAACAATTTCATCACCACACATGCTTATTTCTGCTAATTAAAGACCTAAATAAATGTTCCAATGCTAAACTCAGTAATTTAGACGATTGGATTATGTTCCCTGTAATTTGATTGGTAAAATAACATGTCACCAAAATTCCTTTTTTTGAGTGTTTAATGAGCCAACATAGATTTAGTTAGATTGTGTAAACATCTTGCTTTGTTGTTTAATTGCATAACACTCGACATGAATCGTATTAAGTAGATGCCAATAATGGACGAATTTAGTTACTGCGTATCCTCATCCTCGAACTCAAATTTGGTTCAATGGCCAATTATGGAGTCATGACGGGGAAATTTACATTGGATAAGTCCCTAAGTTGTCCCTATGGTTTATCCAATTAGATTTATGAGTCTTCCTTTAAAGACTTGTTGGTGACCTTTTCACTTCAAAACATTTTCAAAACTAAAACCTTTACAATAAGGTAGTCAAATACGTGCACATCCCGCGTAGGCAATAAAAGCACGCCTACAATAAAGCAGTCCAGTATTGGTCAATTTCATGGGTTAGGACTAGGTTTTCTGACACCTCTATATGCAAGCAATCTGGTGGCTCTAACACTAGTAGAAAAATGATAATTTGCATCACCCTATTTGCGTCGAACAAAAGAAAGACTGACGCAAATGTTCGGGAATAGATTATTTGCGTCGGATGTTATCAAAGATCCGACGCAAATAACCATAAAAAGAAGATTTGCGTTGGACGGTCTAGAGCACGCTACGCAAATGATCCAACAATGTGCATCGCACGTGCCCAAATGTGCGATGCAAATACTATTTGTGTCGGACGTTGACAAATGTTCGACGCAGATGATGAAAGCCCAAGATTTTTGGATCCGACAATGTGCATCGGATTGTTTCGAGTGTGCGACACAGATGGCATTAAATAAGTTTTGGGCCATGATTTGCGTCAGATGGGCCACCAGACACGACGCAAATCATGGGCTTCATATATTTAACGTGCAAGTTTAGGGTTTCATCTCTCTCAAACCCTTCATCCAGTCGTTTTCTCTCACACTCACTCAAACACTTCATCTCTTTCACTCTTTCAAACACTTCATCTCTCTCGCATCTCATCTCTCTCTCACCTACCTTCATCTTTCTTTCGAATCTCAACAACGAAAGCATTTCGCGGTGCTCTATGGCGAAGGTAAAAGGGGATCTCCGGTATACAGATCTCGCCGGCGAGTGCTTCGATCTACCAATTCCGACGAGCACGAACACAAAGAGGATAGAGAAACGAACACAAACGGTGAGCACGAACACAAAAAAAATCTCGCCGTTTTAGTTTTCCAGAAGTTCTTCATTTTTAGTTTGACTTAGTTTTTAGTTTGGTACCAACCTTGGGTTCATTTTCTGAATTTTGTGCTCGCCGGTGAAAAATATCCAGAAATTTTTGCGGTTAGGGTTCATCTTCTCTGAATTCTTGATTTTCATGTATTTTTAATTCTCATTTTATCATGAATTTCTTTGTTTTGCCATATTTATGTTTATTTTTAAAATAAAAAAATTGAACCTATCAAAAATAAAATTTCTTGTATTTTTTCAGTTTTTTAACTCATTTAAAATGAAATTTATTGATTTGCATATCTGGTGGAGGAAGAGAAGAAATTACTAGCCAAGCTTTCTATTTCGATTTAACAAGATTTAGGATGTTTCTTTAATACAAGTGATTGTAGATATTCGTTGTTTAAGTTTGTTTAATTCCATTTTATTTTGTACGATTTGTTAAGTTTATCATTTTAGATTTTCATACATGTTTTCCGATTACAGAACTATTGTAGAGAATAAAGAATCATGTGTTTGGTTCTGCTTGAGTTTCGTATGTGCAAACGTGCAGTATTTCGTGCTTGTTGCTGGGTTGGTTTGGTTTTATTTTTTTTACTATATAATCTGCCATTTGCGCCAGATGGTTAAAATCCAACACAAATTCCCTTTTTTAAATAAAAATTACTTGATTTGCGTCTCACATGGTCCAACGTGCAACACAAATGGTGTTGGTGGCGTTGTTGTGTACAAGGGTCATGTGCGTCAGACATTGTTTATGTCCGACGCAAATAGCTTAATATCTACGTCGTGTTCTGACACGACGCATATTATCTCTTTGTAATTTGCGTCGAAGCCTGTGGCGTCGGACCCATGTTCGACGCAAATGGGGGTCTCGCATCCAACGCAAATCATCGATTATGTACTAGTGTGGGCAACATTGTGACCAATGGGTCATGCTGGTCACTCCAAGAGTCCAAGGACCATGCCAATGGAACAACATGCAAGTTGTGTAAAGCTCATAACAACTTGCGTACCCACTTTAGTATTTTTCAAATAGTTTTTTAGTTATCAACTGACTATGTAGGCTCGCAGACCAACTGTGGTACTTGTGTCATGTCGGGCCAGTCTTTGCAAAACATGGACTAGGAATGGGCTACAACACACCAAGACACCACCATGTCACATCGTGCCCTCACCCTGAGCATGTTAGGCTAGCCTCGCCCTACCCATTGTCTGCTTTCGTTCAACTACTCAAGGTTTCCCATATGTGAATCATTCAAGGAGTAATATTCCGACCAACTTAGATTTATAATTATAGATATTGCATGTAACAAGAACACAGCATTTCTTCTCTTCCAGTTAAGAAAGCCAAAAGCCGCTAGCTAATTACACATCTAAGGGGAAGGAGATGCACAGGAGTTAGTAAAAGGAAGTAAAGGATAATATGGAGAGCTGACACTCAACACTTACATACAGTATAAGACATTTGTGCATAAAAAATAATGGCGAGCTTGCTGTACGAAAAATTATCAGTATCACTGCAAAATTGTTAATCATTGGGATCAATCAGGAACACATTAGCTCAACTGCTCCCCTGTGGTGGAGTTATTTGCAAGATTTCGATGTTAAGAGTAAATGTTGCCCCAGGCTGCAGTGAAAAAGAAGAGATCAGCAAAATCTTCTTAAATCATGACCAAAGTGATTTAGCAAGAGAATCCATGTTCATTGAACCTTCAAATGAATCAAAGAACATGCTCTATGTAATAAAAGAGGACAGTGGTGACTAAACACTGCAAGTACTTAATTAGGAATTACCGGGATCTCATTTGATCCTTTCTCCCCGTATCCAGCTTCTGGGGGAACTATCACAGTCCTCTAACATTGGAAGCCAATCACCCAAAAGAAAGAAAATAGGTGAATGTGGGAACTTAGCATATCAAAATAAGGAAATTGTGTAAAAAAAAACATACAATTTTAACCAAATCAGTACCTTATAATAAAAGACGTATCTAAACAACTACCTTATAAATCTAAAAGCTTAGAACGTTCCCTACTGTTTAATGGCCTCCATCAAAGTGATAGCATTTCTGGACTTATAAGACCATCATTTGAATATAAAGAATGCTTCACTGTCCAACTAGAATGTGACACATGACACCTGACGGAGCAGTTTCAAATTTTCATTACGTGGTAGCAAAAACTTATAATATTTCTGGATTGATAGAAAGAATGTTTCACAGGCCAATTATAATGTGACACATGACATCGAACGGAGCACTTTCAAATTTCCATTACGTAGTAGCAAAATCTCATATTTCTGAATTTTGTAAGGTAGTTATTCAAACTTAAACAGATTTTGTTAGTAAGGATGAAGAATTCTATCACAAGCAATATGCAGTTTAGGAGAAGTGAGAAGAATATTGCACCTTGCCCCCTAATTTCATTCCTTCAACAATAGAATACAAAGCTGGAGGAGGTTTAGGGGCTGCCTGTGCAGAAAATAGTCCATTTGGATTGTCAACGAACTCACGCTTCCGTTCTCTACCAGGAGTAGAACCAACTTTGAATACATATGGCTGCAATATGAAGAAAAGCCATGCATTATCCGTGTATTTCATGGCAGACAGAAAACTAAAACTCATACATAGAAGTTACATCAAATGCAAAAAGGACATAAAAAGGTTGGGGGTAGGAAGAGATTAGTTATCTTGACTGTTTTACAATCGAGGTTAAACTCCTAGAAAAAAGAGAACGTAACAAGCAAGATCAAGTCAGTAAATGTCTGGGCAATGTTCTAGATCTAAGAGCTTCAGAATGACAGATTAAAATTACCAGTCACTAAACAGACTTTACCAAGAGATGGACAAGAATGTAATCACCTGAGCAATGATTCGATTTCCAGCCAAAATCTTAGATTCTCGGCTCGAGACAGCTGTTATACCGCGGTATATACAATCAAAATGAACCTGCAAACAGTAACTTTCAGACTGATTATTTAAATCAAACATTTCAAAAGACGAGGCACAATGAATCAAAGTTAAGCACACCTGAATTATCGATCCCTTTACAGCCACTGGCCCCTTTCCCTCATCAAAATCATAGTACTTCAATCCATCAGCTGTTACATTTATACACAAACTTCATGTAAAAGGTAGGCAGAAATGGTTTTTTTCTTGTTAACACTCTCATGTTCGGGAACGGTTGCTTGAAGTGATGAAGATATAACGCAATAGAGTCCATCTCTACTAATGGGGATTGTGCAAATTACACCCTGGAAGAGAGTAAATGTAAATGCTCTGTATCCTATCTATGGTAAAAAGGAAATTCATTAGAATACGATCAATCCTATATGGTTTGAAGCAATCATTTTCCAGGATCTCTATTTTTGTTTCATACACAGACTCTTACAGCCTCTTTCCTACCTCTTCTATTACTAGACCCCAAAGATGGAAATTTCTTAGAATAGGAATAATCCTGGATAACCTGAAGCAATCAGATAAGTTATACTATCTCCACGAAAATCAAATGCCATTACAATTGAAATTCAGCAACATTGTATTGGTGCTGGTCCATCTCACTGTCAACTGAGTAAACCAGATGTCAGGAGTGAATATGACCATGCTCTTGCACATTATAAATCGTATCAACATCAAGCACACTGATTTCTACTTAGATAATTGCAATCTCAATAATCTACGAGTCTCTGCGAACACCCTGTTTACTAGTTTCAAATAGTTGACATGCATCAACCCCCTCAAATGATGCCATCGACAGGATCATACTGTATCTTGTCGTCATAGAAAAGTTATCAGTAGTTTATATGCCATACCCATCACTATTTTCTTTGTCTGGCTCCCCAGCACTATATGCTGCGTCCATAAAGAAGAACAACTTACCATCTTAAGTAAACAAGGGCAATTTGATACAGAGAGGGAAAATTGCCTCAATAACCTCAACTTTGAGCTGTTTAAAACCATTGACATGTACTTGACACAATGACAAAACAAAACAATGTTTCCTATTGTCTACATCCATCAGCTCCCATGCTCTACCCAAATACCACGACTACCAATGAAGGTATGGGAAATTTTTCTCAAAGTATTTGATCTTGAGAATAGAAAAGGGAAACATTGTGCAATAGTATATAGAATGGGCACCTAAGTGTTTGTTTTTTCATAGTTCCCATTTCCACGAATGGTTGTAGACGACATAGTGTTCAGGTCATTAGAGGTAATGTTCCCGCAAAAACTCTTAGTTGAACTATAGTAAATGATTTCAACTCTTATCAAGAGTCACAGTTTCATAGTCTTGCACAAGAAGAAGTCGTACAAATTAAAGAAAATAAATATTACAGTTCTCTGTTGATCTTTTTCGTCTCCACCAGCAGGCTGGAGACTATCACATAGCTTCATCGCATTACAAATGCAATGCTCTAAACTCTGAGCAAAACGGGCTCCTAGAAATTGTACACGCACTGGAATTCAATAAACTATATCTTAGTAATGAACTATATTTTAGTTTTGGTTATTCATTTTTATCCTGGTATGATATGAATTTCTAATAAATAGAAATATTGAATTTAGTTTATTTCTATGTATATTCTATTTTGCGTCTAGAACAATTAGATTCTTTAAATTCGTAGGGTTATGAGCAAATTTCTGGTTCGGATTATGCCAACTACAGTCCAGTGTCACTAGATCGCTGCTGCTGCTGCTGCTGCGATAGTATTATGCAGCAATCTAGTTCCATCAAATGCATTATAGAATTTTAGAGGGCTTATTATGCAACGTCTGAAGGTAAGGAAAAGGAAATGTGACGAATGAATCAGTTGTTTTTCAATTGCACTACAAGACGATTTATGGTGGAAGTGGAAGGTAATGACATAAGGAAGAACTTCATAGCCCAAAATTTTCTAGCAAGAGATTATGTTAATTTTAGACATTTGAATAAGAAGGTAATGTATTGGTTTTAAGTTTTAACAACAAAGTAACTCATATTAGCATCTAGATGATAATCTGAAACACGAGGATTTGCAATGAGCTAGATGGCTCACAAAATTGAAAGAATCAACCCATCTCAAGTCTAATAACATCTTCTATTTAGTTGCAACACTTTCCTATTATAAATGTTCAAAAAATAGTTGTACCATACCATTTTTGGTATGTATGTTCTCTCATTCTCTCTCATCAACCTTCATCCTTGTCCATCTCTATCTATCCTTTTCATGTTACACGAGTCTCCTAATACACCATGTATTTTCCCTATGTTGCAACTATAGAACGGCGTAAGTTCTTAGAAGAAACAGCTGAAGCAAAAATCAACAGCCACAAATCAACAACCAAGTATAACTGCTAACTAAGGACCTGGGTAGTTCCACTTCTATGCAACAAAACACCCTGAATGATATGAAACTAAATCTTATGAGCTACTCCCTCCGTCCCATAATATAGTGCCTACTTCATTTTTGGTGGGTCAAACTTTAAAATCTTTGACCGAATATTCTCATTTGTATATATAAAAAAACATATTCATGTGGGATCTTGTTAGATCCATCTCAATGTGCAGTTTCATAATATCAACTTTTTATATTTTTTATTAATACGGAATTAAAGATATTAAAGGTCAAAGTTACACCTTGGAGACCGTGTAAAAAAGAAACAAGCACTATATTATGGGACGGAGGGAGTATTGAGGAAAAGTTTTTTGTAAAGCATCCACATCAATTATCCAATATCCACATGCAACAACAGCTCATACCCAAAAACTTGAGATCATTTATCACTTATCAAGAATGACCTAATCTAACACACAAACAGACAATAAATCTACCAAGAAAGCAGGTTAATAAAGTTTGCTACTTCACAATAAACAGCATGTGGAAAATCAGCAAAAGAACATATGATACATCAAATCCATTAAAGAAAAAAATCAATCATAGCCACATCAGCAGACTGTATAAAGAATGCAATAAAGCATATAAAGATATTATTAGTATGTAGAATTGTTACTAAAACAAATAAAACATCAATTTATGAAATATTAAAAGAAGAAAGAGGTAACTAACGGCTAGTTTGATAGTCTTCAGGAGGGATGATCTTCTTGTTCCTTCTCTCTCTTGCAAAGGATGGAAGAGGCGATGTAATGAGGGTAATTTGGAGTAATGGAGTGAGAATTGCACATCGTCTGGCAATGGGTGTGGAAAGAGGAACAATTACTGATTTCTCCTCCTTAAGCCTTGTTTGGGTTTCTCCACATTTTGAGATAATTTGATTATTCTGGGTAACTGCCCATCTGCTGAATGTGTTTGTCATGGAATTGGAAGCCATGGTATTAAGATTTAAGAATATGGTTGGCTTTATGTGGGGGAGCCTATCTAACCAAATTTCATGCCTATCTTTAGTTATCCACACAGTATTCCAGTATATCAGGCTAGTAAAGTTTGTGAAGAGGGGAGATTGCCATGCACATTCTTTCTATCTTAAAAAAAAAAAAGGAAAAATTGACAGGAGAAGTATGAACTTTGGCCGATAATTTTTAAAAGGTACTAACTTTAGTTTAACCTGTGGAGGTCCTAACTTTAGGAGTATTGTTTTTTATAGGGCCTAGTTGACTTGTGACTGGTTGAGAAGGTTAAAAATTCGCGTGTGGGGCCAGCAGATTTCTTTTTAAAAAAAAACACGAGCTAAGAACTAAGTGTGTTTGCGGTTTTTAAACCCCCTTCCCTCTCTCCCCTTTCCCCCACCCATCTCTCTTCCGTCAGCGTTAGCCCTGCGATGCTGCCCGTCGCCGGAGCCTCACTCTGCTTCCAGTCGCCGCCTTTCCCCTCCCCTGCTCGTGTTTCCTTTTCTCTCTTCGCGCGTCGCTTGCGCGCTAGTGCTGCCGCTGCTGTTATTGCTTGCGCACCGCGTGGTGTCGCCGTCGTTCCTCCTGGTGTTGGTGTTCGTTGCTGCAGAGCCGCTACTCACCGCTGCCTGTTCTTATCTCTCCTCTGTCGGCGTTGTTGTGGCGTGCTACCTTGTCGCCGCCGCGTGTTGGTGTTCCGGTGAAGTACGAAAGTTACTTACCCCCTTTTTTTGTGTTGTGAAGTTGTTTTGGCCAGAATTTCTATGTGAGGTTTATTTTGTTGTTAATTGGTGGCATTTTCAAACCAAACCCAATTAAAATCATCCAATTTTCACTAGAATCCCCCAATTTTCAAACCAAACCCAATTAAAATCAGAACCAAACTAACCATAACTCATCCAAATACAATAAAAACATCATTCACTAGAATCACTACAACAACAAAGATAAAACGTTATGTCCGAAAATGTCAAAAATAAAAATTGGAAATTTAGAGAAAGAAAAAAAATGCTCATCTTCTCCATTTTCTCTCTCCTTTTCGTGTGTTGTGCTTACACGGTGGCGTTAATGGGGTGTTTCAGTTGATGAGTTAATGGGGTGTTTGAGTTGATGAGTTGATTGATGTGAGAACTGAGAAGGGAGCGTTGTTGTGGCGAGATGAGTAGCGAGGATTTAAGAAGAAAAGCCGACGGCAACAAAGCTGGCGGTTGGAACTGAGGAAGGTGGATGGCAGCAGCAGCCCAGCAGGTGGCTGGAACAGAGGAGAGAAAGAGCAAACGTGGGGAAAAAATTAAGTCATGTGACTTTTAATGAAATCACATGACGTATTTACCTGCTATGGCAGGTGGGTAACCTACTGGGCCCTATAAAAAACAATACCCCTCAAAGTTATGACCTCCACAGGTTAATTCAAAGTTGGGACCTATTAAAAATGTTCGGTAATAGTTGGGACCTCTGCTATCAATTTTCCTAAAAGAAAAAAAAGTTAAGTTTAGATAAGTTTATTTGGTTGACGGAAAGTTCAGATAAGTTTAATAAGTTCAAATTAGGTGCAATAAGTTCCAAAGAGACAAGTGGTTCCCCCTCCGATGCTTAAGTCAGATATCCGGAGTAGTGAGAGAAAGTAGAGATGGAGAGAGAAAGTAAGAGAGTATTTTATCAGAGTAACTTTACATTGTTTGCATTGAATGAATGTTTCTCCTGATTTTAGGGGTATTTATAGTGATAGCAAGTTGACAACTATCCTTAAAATCTGCCCTAGAATAGTGGCTTCTGATTGGCTGAGAAATCACATCATGACACGTGGCAGACCATGACTGGTGGAAGTCTATTAACCACTCTCCTTCACCACCCGGTAATCTTCGGGTTCTCGACTGTTGGGCCAGAAAATCAATCCTTTTACCCCAATTGAGTATAGCCCAGAGATTAAGCCTCTTTTTATTTTAACTAGGGTGACACGTGTACGGCTCTGGTGAGCCCACGTGTCATTAAGAGAGCCGTAGATGTTAGGCTACAACATTTGCCCCTGAAAGGGCTTTCACTGTTGGCCCATCTGACGGTTAAGGCCCTTTTACCCAAGGTAGCTTTTTGTTGGGCCATCTGACGGTTAAGGCCCGTTTTACAGAAGGTAGTTTTTTCAAAATGAAGGGAATGACGCGCCCTTTCCAGGATTTTACTGGTCATAACCGACCGTTACCTTCTTTTCTTCGGTCATTTCTGACCGGCTCCACAAGTTTTTTTACCCCCTTATAAATACTCTTGGTGTGAGAACATTTAATCATTTCACACCTTGAGCGAATTTTTCTAGAGAGAGAGAGACTCCGCAATTTTTTCTAGAGAGAGAGAGAGAACGTCCAACCTCAACTTTCTTCACCGACTCGTCCAGGCGTTTTAGCAGGTATCCTTTCTTTGTTCTTTTCATTCTTCTTTATTCTTTAATTTTTTCTTAGAAAATCAATAAAATTGAATCTTCTTCCTCAAATGATCTTAGTCGACCAAGAACTTATCTTGACCCTAGAACCGATACTTCTTCTTCGGCGCATTCTAGAGTTGGGCCTCTTCTGGCCGACTATATATTTTTTTATTCTTTTGGCCGAGAAAGTCAGACGACCCAGTCTTTACCTGTGCAGGGTAATCTGGCGCGCGTCAAGCAAACGGTCCGTCTAAGATGAAAAGCTATAATCCTGTCAAATAGTTCAGAAATGGAAGAATTTACTGGACGGGTGCCCGATGAGGCAAGAGAAGTTCAAAGTGCAGAGGCTTTGGGCGGGGCTTCTTCCTTTGACCATGACTTAGAAGAATCCGAAATAAACCCTGAGGCCAGTCCGTCTGGCAGGGACGTCGATATGGAGGACACCGTCGACGAGAATAACGGCAGCGGATCTGATGCTGCCGAAGAGTCAGACGAGGCCTCTACTACCTCGTCGGAGATTAGAAGGCGCTTAGGTCCCCTTTCTGACCCTAGATTTATCTTAGTTAATCGCAACTGGCTAGAGAAAATAGGACCAGACCCTAGTTATCTCGCGTCCTATATGCTTATGTCAGGCTTCTCCTTCGTCATACCAAATAAAGACGCGACAATACTGAGTGCTCCAAAAAACCATTTTGCCGTCTACAAACTGGCTTTGGACGCGGGATTGAGGTTCCCTCTCCACGAATTCATAGAGCAAGTGCTGAATTACTACAACATCGGCCATAACCAACTGGCCCCAAACGCTTGGCACAACGTCCTGACGTTCATTGCCGTCTGCGAACTGCGCGGCCTGGCTCTTTCCCTTCAAGCCTTTACTCACATTCACCATGCGGCCAAGGTACCTGGTGCAGTGGACGGGGCATGGCTCAGCATCTGCAACCGTCCAGGCTTCATGACGGCTTAGGGCAAGCCGTCAAAGATGCACGAGTGGAAAGCTGACTTCATTTTCCTACGCGGGGCCAACGACTATACCACCGAGAGCTATAGAGCTTATAATCGGTCCGTCACAAATACGGGGAGGAAACAATCTTGGCTGGAATTGGAGGACAGCTTTGACGAAGAGGTGGTGGAGTACTTCAGAATAAAGGAGTACTCCAGGCCCGGCCAACGATCTTTTAAGGGTCCAACTAACTGGATACCCTTTAAAGAAATGTTTACCATGATGATTTCTTGGTCGCCGCCAACTTGCGGCTGGCCCAAGACAGAGGTATACCTTCAAATTCTCCAAGTATAGCCTCTTCGTCCATGGCCTATTGAACTAACCATCTTTTATGTTTCTTCTGCAGACTCGGCCAGGAAACGTCTCAAGGCTTCTTGGACGGGAGACATAAGTATGTCAAAATTCACAGACAACTTATGGAAGGAGTACGCCAAAAGCAGCGCCGAAAAGAGGGCGGAGACGCTGGTAAATACATTATATATATATATATAGACGAGGATCATTATGGCTCGTCTGGAATTGGCATCTAATCTTTGGACAAGGATGAGCCAAAGAAGGAGAACCTCCAAGCGTGGACGTTCACCTTTGAGCCATTAGAACTCGCCCATGTACTCGTGTATTCCCCTGGACGAGGATAGCCCGAAGAAGGAAGGCGTCCATGCTTGGACGTCCACCTTCATGGGGCCATACTCGTATGAGATTATATATATACTCGGCCAAGTACTCGTATGTTTCCCTGGACGAGGATAGCACGAAGAAGGAAGGCGTCCATGCTTGGACGGCCACCTTCTTGGGGCCATACTAGTCTGAGTTGTTTTGAGTTCTGAGGCTTGACGAAGAGTTGTTTTCCTATCCTTGGACTGGAGTCATGTTAGACCGTCCAAATTTGGGACGGCTTCCTTCTTTGCATCACTTTCGTCTGTATTCAGATATTTTTTTTTCTTTTTTAGACGAGGTTCCCTTAGGGGAGGAGGTGTTCATTTTAAGACGCCCTCCTTCTTCGGGTGATGTTCGTCTGAAATCTTGTAATAGGAATTTAAACTTTTGTCCCTTGGACGACCAGTTTGATAACTTGCTCATTTTTTGCAGAAAAATGCTCCAACAAACAAGCCTCCACCTGGGAAGTCGTCCTCGTCCAAAAAGAGGCCTACAGTGGCCGTGGACCAACCTCCCGCGAAAAAGCCTAAGGGCTTTACGAGAAAGAAGACGGAGAAGGCCGCTTCAAGTGGGGTTGGAGAAAAACCCATGCCCCCTCAAAAGATAAGGCTCTTAAACAGGAGCCTTCAATTGCTGCCCCTGCTGAGGGGGTAAAGAGTGCAGATCCTGTTGTTCCGCTGGTTGCTCTGCCGGCTAACTCAGCTGAGATCAACCCCGAGTCCACCTTAGCCTTGATTGTCCCAGAATCTGAGACGGCTGCTGAGAACTATCCTGGCTTCAGTGGCTCGGTGGCCAAGCTGGTGTCGCAGATGCCATTAGCTGTTAGGGCGGCCTCCATCTCGTCTGGTGAGTCGTATTACCCAAACATAGTTAGGACGATGCGGGTCGACGGACGGTCTATGAGTCCGTCCAATAGACAAACTATCGTCTTTCCTATCAAGATTACTGACTCTCCCCCTATTTCAGATAAGGGCAAAGGCCCTGCTATACCCCCAACTCCTCCCACCATTGATTCGGACGAGGAGTCTTCTCCTGCCTTCGCCAAAATGTCAAGGCTGGAAAAAGAGCGGCTTAAGCAGGAGCTCTTCAAGTGTTACCCTGCATCCTACATTAAAGGACTAAGGGGAGCATCGGCCGGGCATGTGGGCTACATGTATCAACTTGCTGCTGAGGTATGGCTTACTGCCGCCTTTGTTCTATACTTGATGCAATTCCTTTTTTGTAACTCGTCTAATGACTTGTTTTGTTTTCATTGCTCCAGCTTTTTGCTCGCAGCATGCTAACTGAAGAATGGGCGAGGGAGCTAAGAAAAGAGAATAAGCAGCTCGTCCATATGGCGACAACGGCAGGCGACAAGGCCATCCATGACATTGAGATGGCTAATACACTCCATCGTCAATCCCTGGAGGCTTTAGAGGAAAGATCAGCTCTTCTGGAGTCAGAAAACAAGAATTATCTTGTTACCATTAATGACATGTTCAAGGAACAGGACCGTCTGAAGATGGTCATTGATGCTGTCTCCACTGATCTAAGGGATGAAAGAAATGCCGCCCTTCTCGCCGCAGCGCAGCTAAGGAGGGAGAATATTCTTCTGAGGGCGAGAACTGCCCGTCTAGAGAGTCAGGCGGCCAAGGCCTTCGATGATGCCAAGGAAGGGTTGGAGCAAGTCATCGAAACGTCTAAAGGGTGGGCCGTCAAGGCCTTCGAGATGCTGGCTGAGGCTGATGAGGTCCCTAGCTTTGTCCATCGTCCGGAATATCAACGCAGTGTTCATCGGGCAATGGTGTGTGCCGAGGAACCTCCGGAGTTTTTAGAGTCCGACGACGAGGCCGCAGCCCGAGGATGAGAAGCCCGAGGACAAAGCCGAGGATGAGAAGACCCGAGGACGACCAAGAAACTAGCGCCGAAGATGAAGCCTAGTTTTAGGTTTATTTTTCTAAGTTTCTTGGCTTGTCTCATTGTTGTAGACTTAGCCCTTCAGATGATCTTGAATTGTAAATCTTTGACATTGATATATATGAAGAACGTTTTGCCAATTGCTTCTCTTATTTTCGTAAATTCCAATTTGACCAAGTATAACCTTAACTTCGTCATGATCGTTGGACGTCCAGCCCGTATGTTTAATGAAAGAGCGGCGCGCTTGCCTTTAGACGATTTTTAATTTTTAAAAATTGTCCCCAAGTACTGGAATGGACTCGTCCCGAACTATTGGACGATCTCGCCTTATCTCGAATAATACAATCTTGTAAAACCTGTTCCTTGCCCTTGGACGATCGAGAATCTGCGCAAAATGCTGCCAAGTACCAAAAGGGACTCGTCTGTGACGGTTTGCAAAATGCACATACGAGAAGATTGCCATCCTTGCTCTTGGACGATTACCAGTTATTTCATGAAATATCTAAGTATTTGTTGATATTCGTCCGGGATTTTTGGATAATCTGCTTAATTAGACGAGTCTTGCCCAAAGAGGGAAGACGGCCAATGCCCGTTTGATTTGTGGACGAACCACGTTCAAGCCGTTTTACTCGAGCTACCAACATTCGTCCTGCACTATCAAACCATCACAAATGCATCTATTGGCTAGGTCCTGGTTTTTGGACGACCTTTTCTCTTTAGCTCGTCCTATAGGCTTCTATCATCCCCCCTTTCTTGGGCTTAGCTCAACCGTACATGGTGGGCGAGCCAAAGTCCAAGAAGGAGAGCGGCCATCCTTGGCTGAGCCTGCTGAAGTTGATGGACGAGCTTGAGATACATGTTCAAAGCATGTTTTAGCCAGCTTCCTTGAGGGAGCAACACTCGTCATTAAGTAGTGATCCCTTACTAGGGTCTGGACTACTTAGCTGTCCGTGCTTTTGAAAGTAAGTATCCTTTACTAAGGTCTTATTTCAGGCCAGCTTTCTCTCAGAGACTTTGACGTTACTCTTACTAGAGGTTTTGTCAGTTTGACGGCCATGTATGTGTTATATTTTTGGCCGGTCTTTTCGAGGGAGTGATGTTCGGCATAGAAGTGAGCAATTTTGACGTTCTATTATTGTTTGTATTTTTGTCCAAGTTATTGTCACTTTTAGACGAGTAACCGATTTAATGCCCCAGAGTGAATTAACTTGGTGAAAATAAACAAAGAAATAAGAAAGTAGGAATTGTATTATATGGATTTTGCTTGACTAAATGCCAAGATGCATGTATACAATTCTTCTTCCTAACATGTGCTGTGGCACTTTGGAGTAACTACAAACTACCTTATAGGTATCTGACAGTGAACTGAACTAGACGTGGTACTTCTTCAAATTAAATTATCTGAATTCCAAGTACGTTGTATAGGTCGTCCATCTAGATCTTGGAGACGAAAAGTCCCCTTTGCGTAGCTCTTGGATAATCAGATAAGGTCCTTCCCAATTAGGTGTTAGCTTCCCTAACTCTTTAGCTCGTCTAACCGCTTCCATCTTTCTTAGAACAAGATCCCCCACCATGAGCGGTCGTCTAACAACTCTTTTGTTAAACTCCCGAGCCATTCGCGGTTTGTACAATTGCATTCTTAGCAAGGCATTGCCCCCGACTTCGGCACTTGGTCCAAAGCCGTGCGTAATGCGGCCAGGTTGGCATCTTCGTGTACAACATGACTCGCGGGGTGGGTTCTTCAATCTCAATGGGCAAGACGGCTTCAGTGCCGTATACTAACATGAAGGGCGTCTCCCCTGTAGAGTTTTTGGCGGTTGTTCTGATGGACCATAACACCAACTGCAGCTCTTCAACCCATTGCCCCTTGGCGTTCTCCAGCTTCCTTTTGATTCCATTTGATAGAATCTTGTTGAAGGACTCTACTTGCCCATTGGCTTGTGGGGTGGGCGACTGCAGCGAAGTGAGCTTTTATTTCTCTTTACGCCTAACCATTCCTTCGGTTTAGGCGTTTCAAACTGTGGCCCATTATCAATGACGATGGACTGTGGCATGCCAAAACGAGTTATAATGTTTTTCCAAATGAAGCCCTTGACATCGTTTGTTGTTATTCCTCGCATGGCTTCTGCCTCTATCCATTTAGTGAAGTAGTCAACTGCCACTATCACAAACTTCTTTTGCCCAGCGGCCACAGGGAAAGGTCCTAGGATATCCATGCCCCATTTGGCAAAAGGCAGAGGGAACAAGATGGGAGTTAAGTAGTTGGACGGTTTCTGATGCACATTTCCATTCTTCTGACAACTGTCGCACTTCTTTGCATGGACTAGGGCATCCTCCTTTAAGGTAGGCCAGTAGTACCCCGTCCTTAAAGCCTTCTCTCCTAAAGCTCTTCCCCCAATGTGAGAAGCACAAGCTCCCTCATGGAGTTCTTTCAGAACCTCTAGACCATCTTCTCTGGTGATGCACTTGAGGAGAGGGCGGTTGAATGACTTCTTGTAGATTGTCTCATCCCATAGTTCAAACCACTTGTCTCTAGCCTTCACATACTTAGCCTCTACAGGGTCAGAAGGCAATCGTCCCGTCTTCTTGTATTCTATGATAGGCTCCATCCAGACTGCTCCTCGGCTAAGAAACATAACCTGCTCTTGGTCAATGCACTTTTTGGGTTTGACTTCCCAAAAAACTGTTCTTGGCACATCACCTTCAGCCGAGCTGGCCAATTTAGAGAGAGCATCTGCTTGATGATTTTCTGACCTTGGTACTTGGTCGAGAACAAATCGTTTTAATGGCTCAATCTCATCCTTGATCAGTCGCATGTATTTGCTCATTGATGCTTCTTTGCATTCAAAATCTCCATTGACCTGACTGACGACTAAGAGAGCGTCCAATTTGGCCTCAATCTCTACAGCTCCAGCCGCCTTGCACATTTTGATCCCAGCTAATAGTGCTTCATATTCAGCTTCGTTGTTGGACGCTTTGAATTGGAATCTTAATGCATATTCAAACTTGTCCCCTTCGGGAGATTGACAAATGATTCCTGCCCCACATCCATTGACTGTGGACGATCCATCAACCATGAGCGTCCAATGCTTCCTTCCTCTAGCTGGATCAGATATTGGCTCTATGGTTGGCCGAGTAAGCTCAACTATAACATCTGCCAAGGCTTGCCCCTTGATGGCTTTCCTTGGTTCAAATGATATATCAAACATGTTGAGCTCAACTGCCCATTTTAGCATTCGCCCAGCGACTTCCATCTTCTGCAGAACTGGTTTCAAAGGTTGATCAGTGTAGACGATTATACTGTGCGCCAAGAAATAAGGCCTTAACTTTCTGCTGGCCATGACTAGGGCCAATCCAAACTTCTCAATTGGAGTATAACTATTTTCCGCATCCTTGAGCACATGACTCACAAAGTATATGGGAACTTGGACGGGCACTCACAACTTGAGTGGACACAGCCAAGTATACAAACAGTTTTTCCCCCTCGGCTGGACTAACCAACCTAGGCAGCTGCCGAAGGTGATCTTTGACGTGCTGAAGGGCTTGCTCTGCCTCTGCTGTCCAATCAAACTTGGCCTTTTTCTTGATCGTGGCAAAGAAGTGATGGCACTTGTCGCCTGACTTAGACAAGAAACGTCCAAGGGCAGCCAAGCAACCCATCAGTCTCTGCACTTCCTTTATCTTTGAAGGAGACTTCATGTCTAGAATAGCTTGAATCTTTTCGGGATTAGCTTCTATTCCCCTCTGGTCCACCAAGAAACCTAAGAACTTCCCTGACAAGACCCCAAAGACACATTTGCTGGGGTTCAGCTTTAACTTGTATTTCCTGAGAGTTTCAAAAGTTTCTCTCAAATCACCAACATGACTTTCTTCTTGACGGCTCTTGACTATCATATCGTCAATATATGCCTCCATGTTTCTTCCCATCTGTGGCTAAAAAACGGTATTGATCAATCTTTGAAAAGTGGCCGGGGCATTGCGTAGGCCGAATGGCATCCTCAACCAGCCATACAGTCCTTTTTCAGTAATAAGGACGTTTTGTCCTGATCCTCTGGCCACATCGGCATTTGATGAAAACCTGAATAGGCGTCCATGAAGCTCAGCAAAGCATGGCCGGCCGTGGAGTCTACTAGACGATCCAACTTAGGCAAAGGGAAACTGTCCTTAGGACAAGCCTTGTTGAGGTCAGTGTAGTCCACACACATCCTCCAGGTGCCGTTGGGCTTTGGCACCATGACCACATTTGCTATCCAGTCTGGATAATAGGTTTCTTTGATGAATTTGGATTCCAACAACTTCGAACTTCTTGGTCGACCGCTTTGGGTTTCGGCCAGGTCCTAAGTGCCTTTTCTTCTGACGAACAGGTTTCAAATTGGGATCAACATTCAACCGATGGACGGCTACCTCCGGATCAATTCCAGTCATCTCTTCAACGCAATAGGCAAACACATCTTGAAATTCTTTCAGCAAGTGGATTAGATGACCCTTCAAATCAGGACTGAGGGAAGATCCAATTTTGAGGGTCCTTTCTAGACGAGCTTCATCCAGACGTACCTCTTCGGGGAGCTTCCACGGCTCGGACGTTCTCTTGCCCGGTCCCATGATGGCCATGACTTCTTCAGACGAGGAAGGTTCTTCCTTGATGATTTCATATTTTCTCTTCTTGCTGGGGAGATGCTCAGACGCCTTCCTTGAGGGAGCGAGAGGCGTCTGAGGGATCTTAATGGTCGTTTTTAACGAGGCGACTTGGTCCTTGACAATCCCAGACGTTTTCCTCTCGCTAGCCACCTTCGTCTGAACTTTCTCTATTTCAGACGTTTTCCTTTCGCCAGCAACCTTCGTCTGATCTTCATTGCCTATCTTCCATGATGACGGCTTGAGGGTAGTCAAATAACACTCCCTAGCCACCTGCTGGTCTCCATATAATGAGCCAATCTGGCCATCATCACACTCATACTTCATCAACATCAGGTGAGTTACTATTACTGCTTTGACATGATTCAGAGTTGGTCGTCCAAGAATGACAATGTAGGCTGTCAAATCTCAGACCACCAAGAACTTGATAAACAGAGTTCTAGCTGCATTCTTTTATCCCACTCGAACGGGCAAAGTAACAGTTCCCATTCGATGGATGACTCCTCCCCCAAATCCTATGATGGGATGGTGAACGGGAACTAAGTTCTTCTCGTCAAACTTTAGTCTGGACAAGCAATCAACACTAATGATATCCGTCGAGCTTCCGGTGTCAATCAGAATCCTTCTTACTTTTAAGTTTGCTATTTTCATTTCTACAACCAAAGGATCATCATGGAGAGTCCTCAACCTGCCCCGATCTTGCTCACTAACTACCACCCTTGGGAAGGGCTCAACCTTTGTCTGATCAGCTAACAAAACTTGGCCAAGCTCCCTAAGGTAGTTTTTGTGTCCTCTATTGGTTGGTCCTCCGGCAGCAAACACTCCTGAGATTACAAGAACAACATCTTCGTCTGTGCTGGCACTCTCCTTCTTCTTAATATGCCAATCATCTTTCCTCTGAAACTTCCTTCCCCCTTGAGGCATATAGGAGTTCATTTTTCCCTTTCGAGCTAGTTCCTCAAAGCCTTCTTAAGGTGCTTACATTCATTAGTTTCGTGACCGCAATCCTTGTGGAAGTGGTAATACTTGCTCTTATCCCTATTTCTATAAGGGGTTTTCATCTCCGCTGGGGCCTTCAACTCATACTGGTCCTTAATCTCCATGAGAATGGAGTATTGGTCCTTGTTAAACTCAATAGGATTGGATGAGGGTGGCTCAGCCTCCTTTCTCTTGCTCCTTCTGGACGAAGTGGTGATGGAGGTTATAGCCCAAGTCTCGGCCTTCTTGGGGTTGCTCTTCTTTGGCTGAGCAACCTCATCAGGCTTCTTAGACTCGAGATGCTTTGCTTCAGCACACAATTCGGTAGCGTGGATAAACGCTTCAGCTTCCCTCAAAGCCTCAGCAAGAGTGGAGAATTTCTTCTTGACAAGATCAAACTTGAAACTTCCTGGCCTTAGACCCCTGATGAAGGCGTCGAAAGCCACTCCAGCATTAAGATCATGGATCTGAAGGGCTTCTAGGTTGAATCTCTTAACGAAACTTCTAAGAGCCTCCTTTGGTCCCTGGACGACCTTGCCTAGGTGCATGCTCGTTTTCTGCTCTTGCTTGTTGGCAACAAAGTGACTAGTAAATAAGAAACTGATTTCAGTAAAATTGTTGACTGAATTGGGGGGAAGATTGTTAAACCATTTCTAAGCAACTCCCTTCAAGGTTGCTGGGAAGTTCTTGCACCAAGTAGCATCATCTACTCCTTGGACGTACATCTGATGTTTGTAAGCAGATAAGTGATCATCGGGATCTGTTGTTCCATCAAAAGGTTCTATAGTAGGGAGTTTAACCTTTGGGAAGGGGGGCGCCTCCATTATCCTGGCCGAGAATGGAGTGGGCCAGTTAATCCGGAGGGCTCCCATCTGTCCCTTAATGGGTATGTACTCCTTACGATATTCCTTTAACACCGGATCAGACGACGTGTTTGCAGACACTGGACGCCTATAGACCATGGGCTGAGCCACCGTCTTCTCCTGTCGTGGATGAACAAGAGAGTGACTTAAACTTCGTCCCTCCCCTCTGGACGACAACCTCAAAGGAGGGTCTCTCAGGTATGGTGTAGATCCTGTCGCTGATCGTTGTAATGCAACAGCTTTCTTTGCTTCTAGATATTCTCTGGCATCTGTTTCCATTCGGTGCCCGCTTGGACGAATATGGTCCTGGGTCCTCACCACCAGGTTCCAGTCCATCTTTCTTCTCTAATCATTATCCTCTGACTGCTTTCCTCTTGCCGTCCTCCTAGAGGGTTCCTGACGAACATGTCGACTAGGGCCTGGTCGATCTACTTGGGAACGTCCCCTAGGAGGAAGTGGATTGTTAGCAGCTGGCTCCGGGTTATGATGAAAAAACAGCATATTGCTTTTAATCTGTTTTTTGGACGACCGCTGCCATCTTAGTCTGAAAGTCATTCAGGACATTCTTCAGGTGGGCGGCAGTCACTAGACGATCTAGATTCACCTGGATGACCGGTTGCTAGCTTGGTCCAGGAACATTGACGATGGATGGAGGTCTATCTTTTCCTCGTGATGGTCTTTCATGTTCCACCGTATCTTCGACATTAACTTGAAGGCTTGGATTCCTAGCAATGTAGGACGATTGACAATCAGTCATCGTTGCGTCTCCCCACAGACGACGCCAAATGTTTTATCCACTTGTCCAACAAGTAAGCTGTAGGCTTAGCTTCCTTGCCGAGCAAGTAAATTAGTATCTGAATGTTCTTCAGCTGGAGACTTGTGCAACGATGTCTGAATCCGCTTAGTCCTTGGTCAGGGCTCTGCTCCCGAACCTGCAAAAAAGGGACCCACCCTGGAGGTTTGGGTGGTGGTTCCCCCTCCGATGCTTAAGTCAGATATCCGGAGTAGTGAGAGAAAGTAGAGATGGAGAGAGAAAGTGAGAGAGTATTTTATCAGAGTAACTTTACACTGTTTGCATTGAATGAATGTTTCTCCTAATTTCAGGGGTATTTATAGTGATAGCAAGTTGACAGCTATCCTTAAAATCTGCCCTAGAATAGTGGCTTCTGATTGGCTGAGAAATCAGATCATTACACGTGGCAGACCATGACTGGTGGAAGTCTATTAACCACTCTCCTTCAGCCACCTGGTAATCTTTGGGTTACATTGTTGGGCGAGAAAATCAATCCTTTTACCCCAACTGAGTATAGCACAGAGATTAAGCCCTCTTTTTATTTTAACTAGGGTGACACGTGTACGGCTCTGGTGAGCCCACGTGTCATTAAGAGAGCCGTAGATGTTAGGCTACAACAGTTTCCATATGGTTCAAAAAAATAATTAATAAATTAGTATTAAATGTTTAATCAAAGTGTCATTTTTTTAATAAGGAAAGAGAACAACTAGGCATGCCCCTTAAATAGGACCAACCCACAACATTCTTACGGTTATCGATGATGGTAGAGAAATAAACATGGGGATTGTTAAACTTCGCCCCCAAATTACTTAAAATCGCCCCAACTTCCCTCTAAAAATACCATTATACCCTTACGATTTTTGTTTTGATTTTTACTTCAACTTAACTCCTCCCCTAATTCATATTATCTCTCATCTTCGCCATCACCACCCACGATCACCACCGCCAACCGCCGCCAATCACCACCGACGAGCACAAAATTCCGACGATTTTTTTTTAAACGATTTTTTTTTTAACGAATTTCATGGGGCCAACGTGTGGCCTGCACGTTGGCCCCATGAGGGTAACGTGTGGCCTGCACGTTGGCCCCATGGCCTACACGTTGGCCCCATGGCCTACACGTTGGCCCCATGGCCTACACGTTGGCCCCATAGGGCACAACGTCCAGGCCGAGACGTTGTGCCCCATGGGGCCAACGTGCAGGCCACACGTTGGCCCCCTGAAATTCATTTTAAAAAAAATATACTCGTCGGAATTCTGTGCTCGTCGGTGGTGATAGTCGGTGGGTTGGAGAGGTAGCGATTGGTGGTTAGTGATTTTAGGTGGTGGTGGAGAGGGAGTTGTAAAAACAGCCAAGGGTATAATGGTATTTTTAGAGGGGAGTTGGGGCGATTTTAAGTAATTTGGGGGCGACGTTTAGAAGTTCAGATAAACATTAGACGTGGAGAACCAATGCACTAGGTTGGACACTCATGCTTATAATGGACACAATCCATAACTTGGTTGACCTCTCTAAACTAGTGAATGACGGACAAATCCTGTAAATGCTTCATGTCTTCCCAAGCATCATTAATAATGGGGACCTTCTAGTACCTCCTAGCAGAATTAATAATAGCCAATTATCCCTTTCATTCACCAGAGAGTGAATCTCGAGAAAAAATCGCGGCTTTAACATCCTCCCTTAAACCCCACGCTTTCGTTTTTAGAATAAAACAGTCATCCGAAATAGTATTAGCCTCTGCAAGACATAACTCACCCTTATGGTTTCTAATAGTAAAGCTAAGGCAGCTTCTCCATAGTCTAACTTGAATCAATCAAAATGAGCTTTTATTAACGCTCGGAGGAGGGGGGACCAGTCAACCTCTTTACCTTTCGGGAGGGGCAGGGTGGGGCTGTTCTCTCCAGCAGAAGGGGAAAGAACCTCATCAAACAATTGGGAGTTAGTTCACCTTTGACATAGTTGACAATTAGAGCAACAACTTTAAAAGGGGAGGAGGAGTCTTCCTGAAAACCTCTTTATTTTTGGAGAACCAGCTAAACCACCAAAAATTACACACAAGATCCATTTGCCTGCCTGACAAGCGATCCTTGACATCTTTAAGGTTAGTCGTAACATCCTCACTCAGAGGAACAATAAAAAAACTAGTCCACCCGCGGTTTAAAGATAGCAGACTAAAGATATCTTGGACAAAGGGACAACTAAAGAGAAGATGATTAACATCTACAACATGAAAATTACGAAATACACATTCTTGAGGAAGGAAACATGACTACGTTGAAGCGTAGCCTTCGTGGAGAGGCCATCTTGACATCCTTTCCACATAAAACTTTTAATTTTATAAAATGGGTTTAACTGATTTGGAAATGCACCGGATTGGATGGGGGCGGAGCGGTTGAGAAAAATTAATGATCGGATTTAAAACCGGAACGGATAGCACTTAACTATTCTGTTTGGGCTTAACTGATCCGAAAATGTACCGGATTGTGGGGGCGGAGCGGTTAAGAAAAGTTAACTGATGCAATTTAAAACCTAGCACTTAACTGACTCGGTATGGAACTCAAAACCAGATCAGTTATGTAAGGGCCCATTTGGTATTACTGTGGTTTTCTGTTTTTTGGTTTTTTTTTTTTTATTTTCAAAGTCATATGATATATGTCCTATGATGAATAAAAAATTAGTCAAATTAATTGGGAACATGATGATTTTGAAAACTAACAACTAAAAAGTGAAAACCACTTTTTCTGGTTTCCTATTTTTGGTTTTTAGTTTAAAAAAAAAAACTGAAAACTGAAAACAAAAAACGATAATGAACGGGCCCTAAGTTAACTGATATATTTTTGACTTTTGAGTCCAAATCAGATCAGTTAATAAATTGGTGCCAGGAGAACTCTGCATACAAATTGTTAACTGTTTCAGTGATGATGTTAGGTATATATATATATTGTAATACTCTGAATATTTTAGTTAATTAATATTTATATTTTTAGAAAGATTTTAGTTATTAAAAAGACTATTATTTATTAGAAAGACATGTTATTTATTTTAATAGCTTTTAAAAGAGGTTGTTCTTAGAAAGATTTTGGATATTTAAGATAAAGTTTAGCCCAAATGAGCACTGGACCTCGGCTTATTAACTTTTAAAACCAAGTGTTTTGTTTAAAGAAAAATAAAACATTTTTACAAAGTTCTATAAAAAAAAGAAAAAGGAAAAGAAAGAAAGCGTTGCTGCATCTCGCGGCAGTAAAGAAGGTTGTCAATACAACTTTTATGTTCAATCTTTTGTTACTTTGATATGATTACTAAGATTTTATGATTATCTCTATTATATAAGCCAAGGGAGGAGATATGGTGTCTCACTTTAAAATGACTAGAATACCCTCTAATAAATTAAAACAACGTTTTCTTTTTATAAATTTTAAAAAATAAATATCAATGCAACTTGCTATATGGAATTAGTCAAAAATGGAATATGCAATCACCATTTTGACAAAATAGATTGACACAGTCAATTCACGAAATTAATTAGAATCTTCAATCAAAAAAGTAAGCTATATATTCTGACAACATAATACTTTGTATTTACAAAGTTCAAACAATATGGTTTATTAACGTTTACAATCGTTAAACATACTAAAGCCGCTGACAAGGAATTATTAAATCATCGACCAAATTTTTCAGTGACGGTATTGAACAGAAAAAAGTCGGTCACCTTCAGTTTAAAAACATAATAACATCTACAAAAGAACCTCAATAATACATCACTACCAAAATAATTTGAGATTAAAAAAAAAATATGTTCATTTGTACATATAGCTACATAAGGTTATTGACGCACGCATCGCGTGCATATACGACTAGTATATCTTATGGGATGATGGGATGATTTATATTTTACCCGAATCTGCCAGTTCTTAGCTAGATTGGTTTATCTTTTTCCTTAAACCCATCTTTTAGTTTCCTAGTCCTATTTCGGCCTCTACCTATCCAACTAGTATAAATAGGGGCCTCCACTCCTTATATTCTTCACACCAAATTTGAGAATTACATCTCTTTTCTCAAGTTTAAACTCTCTCTCTTTTAGCCTACCATTTCTCTTTCTCCATTAGTAGTCTTTTAATTATTTTAAGGTGCGTGTAAATGTAGATCTTTAATAATTGTTTTGCAAGCGTAGTATCATGTTTTTAGGAAAATATTTTGGATTGAAGTACATGTTTTTATGAGTTCTGCTATGAACTTCATGTGTTTTGTATGAACCTGTTTGAATGTTCACGAGTTTTATTTATGAACTTTGAATCATGTCTTTAGTTTAATATTATTATAAAGTGTAATTTTTGAATCTATATTCAAAAAATTTAGAAGGAGTTTGATCTTTAAATTCATGTTTAAATATTTAAAAAGGAGTGCTTTTAAACTATTATTATTTTCTCAAAGGTTACTTCTTGAGGGAGTTATTTTATTTATGCCTTTATATAACTAAGTTTATAAGTATAACTATTATTTTTAAAGGAGGATTATTTCCAAAGAATTTTTATTAGATATATGATCTTTTACAATTGCAATTATAAAGAGGCAACGGCTTGATATTTATTAGCGAGAACGGTAGCTATTATTATTATTTACCTCAAGCAACGACTTGTTATTAGCATGAACGGTAACTATTATTCTTTACCCAGACAACAACTTGTTATTTATTAGCAAGAACGCACTAGTACAAAGTTGGTCTAAGGTAACACGTGTAGGGTAACACTTTTCAAAATTCAATTTTCTCAAATATATATGTAACACTTTGGTAGCACTTTATTAATATGTAACACTTAATGTAACACTTTTTTTATAAGTAACACTTTGATGTAACACTTTTTCAATTGAGTAACATTTCAATGTAACACTTTAAGATAGGTAACACTTTTAAGTAACACTTTGGTATTTGTAACACATTTTAAAGTAACACTTTATAATATGTAATTTCTTTAGAGTATAAGTAATTGTTTTTTGAAAATGAATAAAGTTTTTAATATAACATTATGATTTTATTTTTAATTAATATCTTTTAGAAGTAGTTTACTTAACAAAACTCATATTAAATTATTTGAGTGATCTCAATCCATCAAAAGAAATTGCCTCAATCCCAAATTTTATTGGTGCTTTATCAGCCCCAAACAAAATAAGTCCAAAAACACCATAATTACTGGTCTTCTAGGTTTACGTTCTTGAATTCGTTCACCACCTAGAAGTGGCCGACCCAACTAGGTATATGGGGTACAACTATATCCCCAAATTCGAAAAAAAAAACAGCTTAAAAGAAAAAGAAAAAGGCACGCTGGAATTGCGACAGGATCCAAGGCACGTGATTTCATTCAATCTCTCACGCTCTTCTCAATCTCTCTCCTCTCTCTCAATTCTCAAGAAAACGAAACAAAACGTGACACTCAATTCTTGCCGACAACCGACGTCCGACCGACGGGAAGATCAAAGCAGCAGTCCGGCAGAACCCAGAGGTCACGGCGTCACGCGGGTGAGGAATTCGCCGCCTTCGAATTCCGAAGTTCGACTCACAGACCTGAGACCACAGTAAGTTGTGTTAGGTTTTTTATTTTTGTGTTTCAATTTTTTTTTTGGGCTTAATTTTGAGTTTTTTGTTAAAATTTGTTGATGAAATCTCCTTTATGCATGTAAAATTGTAAATGCTCTGCAACTCTCTCACATTTGTCTTGGTATTTTACTTAGTTCATGTTGACTTGTTTCTAGGGTAAATATATTGATTAATTGGGTTTGTGACTTTCTGTGTATTTTCCCTTCTTTTCATTCTTGCCATGATTTTCCCCCCAATTTCTGGGTTTTTCTTCAAGTTGAATTTGAGTGTTATTTTGGTTAGTTATAGTAATTAATTTGGGTATATAATGAAATTTCTGCTTTTATTTTTTTAGTGATTTGTTTGTCACAATTATTGTAATCAATTTTCTTCTATCTCTTAGTTATGGCAGCAAACTTGAGTTATTAGCTGGGTAGTTGGTCATTGGATCGATCCTTGGTGTGCTCATGACAATTTTTGTTTGAAATATATCAAAACTTTGGAATTTGTAATGATTTGAGAGGATGATGTGCACCTTTAATTCATTTACCACCGCTCCAAAATCCAACGGCTGCCATTGGCGTTCACTCTTCATCATTCTTCCAGGCGGTTAGTTTTGATTCGAATTTTATCAGGCCTTTAAATATTATTGTTCGAATCTTTTTTGTTTTATTTGACAAATGATGTTCAGTGTATTATTTCGGTAATGGGGTTGCTCAATTTGTTTGTGATTGATAAGTTTATTTGCTATTGTATTGGGTTGTTCTTATTTGTAATAGAATTGAAGATTTTAATGTTGTTGTTGTATTGGGGTTTTTTGCTGGTTAATTGAATGGGTGGAGGCGTTTCAGAAGGAAGGAGGGTTGAAGGCTGCTGCTGTGGTTCAAAAGCTTGATAGAATGGGTGCTCAAGTTGTTAGCGGTGTTCCCAGATAAAAAGAAGATTAGGGGTATGTTTTTTTCGTAAAGCTTTGTGTATTTTTGGATTAGTGATGATTAGTCAGTTTTTTTATGAGGTGGGGAAGGAAAATAATATATACTTGCTGTAGAAAATTACTTGTTGTAGAATTTGATAAGCATTGAGCTCTCTCTCATAACATTATAGCTGAATTGAGATTTTCCCTCCTGTATGTTGAAGATGTTTTATTGATGCGAAATCCTGATGAGACACTGTTGAATTTCTTTATTTCAGATGATTTCAAATTTTATTGGAGTTTTGATGTTTTTTTTTTTGGGGGGGGCGCGGGAGTATATAAGCGACATACATCAATATGCTGCTGCAGGGGCTGGGAGTATATTAGCGACATTGGGGCTAATATACTGGCTGACTTGATTGCTCTTGTGCTGGCAAATCTATTATTACTTCTAATATCGTATAGCTGAATTTAATTATTTATCCTCTATGTTGCAATTTCTCTTGCATTGTCATTTGAATTATCTCAATTCATCGTAAGTCATACTTTCACAACATTCAATTCTTTAGAAGGTGTTGTCATGAAGCTCAAATGGTATTTACTATGTCACTTGGACTCGTCAATTTTTGTCAAACACGAATTTACTTCTAAGTGTCAATCTCAATGAATATATGAAATTTTCGGTTTGAATTGAAGAGTTTATCTATATTCCATACCCATGTTGAAGTGGCAATGATTTGACTCTATACTTGCAGTAATACTTAGTCTAATATGCTGCTGCTAACTGCATTAGAATCTGGTGGTCATGTAATTTGTTTCGTCTATAGGTATATTTGTTGAACTTAGTTTTAGTTGTAAGACAGTGATACGTGTAAGCACAACGCAGAACTCGAATATATGGAGTACATTTTTCTATATTACGTGCAAGACAGTGATTACATGCAGGGGGTTGCTGTGGTTGGGGGGGAGGGTGTGTGGGCGGGCCGCGCTTGTCGTGAACGCCACCCGGCCAAAGATAAAATTTCTCCTACTCTCTTTTACAATAAACAAGTATAATGGAAGTAGGGTTCGTATCCACAGGGAAACGGGGACGAGTTTATATTCAGCGTGATTCAAAACCTAGATTAAGCTAAGGGCCGAGAAACCTAATAATAATAACAAAGGGGGGTTTCAAGTAGATTATAACTAAACTACAACTAACTAACATATAAATAAGATGAGAAATCAATTATAGGAAGATCTTGAATCCGATTAACATGCACTTCAATTCATTATCGATCATTGAACCTCGACTCTATTCATTTCCATTATTATCTATTGTTGAGAATTAATCTCGCATTCTCCTTATTCTTAGTTGAATAGCACGATCAGCGTGACTATAAAACCCTAACTAAAGGATAACCTAGTCCGATCGCGTCTAAGTTCAATCCAATAGCAGCAATAAACACGAGAGAACCAACGGACACGCTAACGTCATACAAGCGATAAACGTTCAACAGTTGATTCAATTTCCCCAAGAAATAACCAAGACGATCTCGCATCTAAGTTACTCCCTAGTTTGCTACCAATTGATAAAAGAATAAAACAATCGGGTTCTATTCTTAAATCTAGCATTAGATTAATTACACAATCAAACTAGTAACGTTCCTAGCATAATCATGCAAAAACCATTGAAAGCAAGCATAGAAATTAAACCATAATCAAAGAAAATAAATAGAGAAGAAAGATCTCACAATAATGCTTGAAGCTCCATATTAATCTCGTTCAAGAACGGTTCAAGCTACAATCGGCATAGCATAAGCCAATCCCATAATTGAAATCTACAAAAACTAAATTAGAAAATAAAAACTAAAAAGAGAAGACAACAAGAGAAGAGTGGAGTTTTGGAAACTCCCTCTCCTTTGTTCGCTGCCCCCCAGTCTAAAAACAAAGTTTAGTATTTATACTAAGGCTCAAAAAATCAGCCGACAATTAGACCGACCTAGGGGTCGCGAGGTGCGAGTCTGGTCGCACCGTGCGATGGGCTACTGCCTTCGCAACGAGCTGAAGAACTGGCCCAAACCACGCAGGTCGCACCGTGCGAGACTCCTCGCGAGGTGCGAGCAAGCAGGTCGCGAGGTGCGACCATGCTCGCGAGGTGCGAGCTGGCTTGCTGGGCGGGTTTGGCTCGAGCGCTGGGCGCGCGCACATGGGCGATGGGCGTGCGTGGGCTTGCTGCGATGGGTGAGATTGGCTGGGTTGGCGATGGGCGCTGGGCAGCTCGGCTTGCTGAGCGTGCGGGTGTGCGGGCTGCTTGGCGATGGGCGCTGGGCAGTCGTGCTCGCTTGTGATGCTTCGAGCTTGGCTTGGCGAGCTTGTGGCTTGTAATGCTCGGCTCAAATGCATTTCACCTTGGAAGCTCGGAATGCATGACATTAACACAACTTGTATCGCAAAACTCCGAACTTCCGCTAAGGATGATTTATATGCAAACCTTAACAATTACGAACAAATCCCTTAGCAATGTGCACCTAAAATACCACAAGAAAACCGTATAACTTGAGCGTATCAAATACCCCCACACTTGAACTTTACTCGACCTCGAGTAAACTCAGAATGAGGATCACCAAATAAATCATCACCCAAACTAACGACACCAACCTACACTCCCCATCAACTACATCATCATCATCACATCTAAACAACATCCGCTCAAAAACCTAAACGTAAGGGACGATGATTCCCCCACACTTAGATTCGAGCTCACCTGAAAAATAAAAAGACGCAACAACAATAATCACCAAACGACAACCAAAATGTGAGCTCAAATCCTGAAGGATCTCAAAGGATCTCACTCCAACGCCACAATCAAAATGACAACTCGCCTAAAACCTCAGAAGATAAACTACTACTACCATTACAACCAACCTATATAAGCAAGCCATGGAACAAAGACAAAAAGGGATAAATTCCATGCTTACTCCCAAAAACAAACAATCAAAAGAAAGTGAAAGCCAAAACAAATCTCCGGCAAATGAGTTTCCAAAGTGTATCATTCTCTCTTAATCTCTCATTTTGCCTAGGAGCCCTTTCGGGTTTTCATCCTAGCTTCTCACATTTTTTTATCTCACCATCTTACCCGCTCAATATAAGCCACTTTTTTGCATAAGTTGCCCTTTCGGGTTTTCAACCTATCCGGGCCCCCATTTTTGCCCGAGTCGCCCGCCCTTGCGGGTTTTCAACTCAGCGGGATTCTTTTCATCATTTTTTTTTTTTTTTTTTTTCATTTTTTTTTTAAATTGAAAGTAATATACACAACATAGATACATGAGAATGAGAATACACTCCCCCCTACTTAAACTACACATTGTCCTCAATGTGTCGACAATTAGAAGAAAAAGTAAACTGAAAATGGGGGGAGAAAATCGAAAATCGGGTAAATCGAAGATCGAATGCTCAAAACTCATGACCAAACAATCCGTCAAACTCAAATTTCTTAACAACACCAACTCAAATCTCATAAATCAACTCACAACCCTCTCCCTCGAATCACTCAAACAAATGACAAGCTCAAAAGTTTTGAATTTGTGAGATTTGCACCTAGCTTAAGAGATCGAAAAGATACATTAACAATCTCAATCCTCTAGTGTACCAACTCCTAGCTATTGAAGTCCTCCCAACGGATTTTCTTTTGTGGATTTTGGTTACAAGTGAATTAAGATTGGTTGTGGATCTTTTTAGTGGGTGGGCGGTGGTTGAAAGAAAATTTGTTGTGGTGGTGGGAATTTGATGAAAAATAAAGGGAAAGAAAGGAAACAAAGGGGTCTCGGGTTGCCTCCCGAGAAGCGCTGTTGTTTAAAGTCGTGAGCTCGACTTAATACCTTAAGCTTAATCATTGGGTTGTGCTCCATGTGTGACAATGGTGGTTCCATGTCAATCTCCACTTCAAGTACCTGCAAAATTGATTGAGAAAAACTCTTGCAATGCATCGTTAATACCTAGCTTACTACAACATGGTTGAGCATATAACATCTGATTACATCCCAAACCTAGCATTAAGGCAACAACAAACATCAACTAGTAGTACTCCTAGCTAACCCAAGTCATGACCATTAATATAAATATTTAAAGCTAGATAATAACCAAGATATAAAGTATGAGTCAATCAACCATTCCCAAGAGAGTTTAAGCAACAAGTTCCATGCTTCTTGTCCAAAATACAAAAATGAAATACATAGAGCTCAATGGAAGATGAAAACTAGAAACTAAAACAAAAAGGGAATTCTTTATATGAGTGGCCAACCAAAAACAAAGAGCACAAGCAATACTATCCAAAAATCACTCTAAATAAAAACAAGTAACACCGTGTCCCCGGCAACGGCGCCAAAATTTGGGCGGGCCGCGCTTGTCGTGAACGCCACCCGGCCAAAGATAAAATTTCTCCTACTCTCTTTTACAATAAACAAGTATAATGGAAGTAGGGTTCGTATCCACAGGGAAACGGGGACGAGTTTATATTCAGCGTGATTCAAAACCTAGATTAAGCTAAGGGCCGAGAAACCTAATAATAATAACAAAGGGGGGTTTCAAGTAGATTATAACTAAACTACAACTAACTAACATATAAATAAGATGAGAAATCAATTATAGGAAGATCTTGAATCCGATTTAACATGCACTTCAATTCATTATCGATCATTGAACCTCGACTCTATTCATTTCCATTATTATCTATTGTTGAGAATTAATCTCGCATTCTCCTTATTCTTAGTTGAATAGCACGATCAGCGTGACTATAAAACCCTAACTAAAGGATAACCTAGTCCGATCGCGTCTAAGTTCAATCCAATAGCAGCAATAAACACAGAGAACCAACGGGACCCGCTAACGTCATACAAGCGATAAACGTTCAACAGTTGATTCAATTTCCCCAAGAAATAACCAAGACGATCTGCATCTAAGTTACTCCCTAGTTTGCTACCAATTGATAAAAGAATAAAACAATCGGGTTCTATTCTTAAATCTAGCATTAGATTAATTACACAATCAAACTAGTAACGTTCCTAGCATAATCATGCAAAAACCATTGAAAGCAAGCATAGAAATTAAACCATAATCAAAGAAAATAAATAGAGAAGAAAGATCTCACAATAATGCTTGAAGCTCCATATTAATCTCGTTCAAGAACGGTTCAAGCTACAATCGGCATAGCATAAGCCAATCCCATAATTGAAATCTACAAAAACTAAATTAGAAAATAAAAACTAAAAAGAGAAGACAACAAGAGAAGAGTGGAGTTTTGGAAACTCCCTCTCCTTGTGGCTGCTGCCCCCCAGGTCTAAAAACAAAGTTTAGTATTTATACTAAGGCTAAAAAATCAGCCGACAATTAGACCGACCTAGGGGTCGCGAGGTGCGAGTCTGGTCGCACCGTGCGATGGGCTACTGCCTTCGCAACGAGCTGAAGAACTGGCCCAAACCACGCAGGTCGCACCGTGCGAGACTCCTCGCGAGGTACGAGCAAGCAGGTCGCGAGGTGCGACCATGCTCGCGAGGTGCGAGCTGGCTTGCTGGGCGGGTTTGGCTCGAGCGCTGGGCGCGCGCACATGGGCGATGGGCGTGCGTGGGCTTGCTGCGATGGGTGAGATTGGCTGGGTTGGCGATGGGCGCTGGGCAGCTCGGCTTGCTGAGCGTGCGGGTGTGCGGGCTGCTTGGCGATGGGCGCTGGGCAGTCGTGCTCGCTTGCGATGCTTCGAGCTTGGCTTGGCGAGCTTGTGGCTTGTAATGCTCGGCTCAAATGCATTTCACCTTGGAAGCTCGGAATGCATGACATTAACACAACTTGTATCGCAAAACTCCGAACTTCCGCTAAGGATGATTTATATGCAAACCTTAACAATTACGAACAAATCCCTTAGCAATGTGCACCTAAAATACCACAAGAAAACCGTATAACTTGAGCGTATCAGTGTGCAGGGGGGGCTCGCTGGCAGGTTGTGCAGGTTATGGTAGGGGGTTGATGTGCAGGGGGGCTGGGAGGGCGGCTGGCTAACAGGCTGATAAGGGTTCGTCTTTTCCAATATCCCCTTCAGTTCAGCTTGGATTTGATCTTTTATTACCATATGTTTCTAATTTTCTTCCTGTTGCTTTATTACTATGATTTTGGGATCAGGCTTACTGATCTCAACTATACATATATACCTTAGGAATTAATCTAATCTTACAGTAGCAACATGCATCACCTGTGTTGTTTCAAGCTTTTTACTCAAATTAGAGCATTCTTGAACCTGAGCTGCATATCGACCTTGCAATTCTTGACATGTTTTGCCTCCAGGAGTCTTATTTTTGTGTTATATACATATATCTTTGTTCATATAAGTATTTGAATTAAGACTTGGTCCTTTGATGAAAGACAAAAAAAAACAACTAAAAACTTAAAATCTATTCAATGTTATAATTTCAGGCCTACTGATATGATGGCCAAAGCCACATAAAAATGTTATTTTAAGGACACTATCTGATAAATAGAAGTATACCTTTTCTCCTGGTTCTATATCCTTTGATTGGCAACTTAACTAGCTCAGATATTGCATGGACACAACATAGCTGATTGAGAATCAGACTGTGGATCTCTAACTTGGAAACTAATCTCTTATTGCTTGTAGGAAGTAAGATCAATATGACCGGTTATGAATAGCACAAAGCAAAATCAAAATGAAGGAAATGGGAGTTACTACAATGGCTAATGAATTATTTCATTCAAGAAAAAGTAAAAAGCAATCTAAGAAGGTGGTTGAAGGTACTATTGAGTACACTCTTGGTTGAAGGAATTTTTTTATTATCATAGTCCATGTTTTCATAATCAAAGTGAACAGAAGCATCAATCTTTGTGCTGTCAGACTTGCATACAGATAATAAACTGAATATGACATCAGTAAAGTGCATACATACTATGAATAATTTGTAAGAATTATACTCTTGTTTACTTGCTTGGTACTATTAATTTTTCCATTCCTTTCCCTCCATATGTATTGTTGGAGTATTGGATATAGACTCTTGAGTCTTGAATGCTAAGTGTTCTCTTGCTCACTTCAGTAATTTCGTGCTCTTGATTATTGAATTTTTTTTTTCAAACCAAAAGAACCTATCTTTTACAATATTACCAAGTATATCACTAGTTCTATTATTATATAAGACTTTAAAGATTCTATTTTTTTGTTCTTACTGCAGGATGATGAAGATAATGGATTAGAGTAGCAAGTAGGCATGATGCTTCGGGAAATATGCATGCATGGATAGGCGATAGAATTGAAGACGAAAGAAAGAAATGACCTTAAGATTAACTTAGGTTTATTTTAGGAGAATTATATATATTATGATTGGATTTTCGTATTAACTATTTATATTTTGAACGCAGTAGTATGTTTTCAATTAATGAAATACTACTCTTTGGCTCATTTTGACAATGATCATTGAGTATTTGTACACATTTATATCTCTAATATCATTCTATTTTCTCTTCGTTTATTACGTTTATAAGTTTTATTATTGTTATCATTGTATATTTGTCGACAAATTAATAATGTTACTATAAAACATGTGAAATAGAATTGTTATTATAAAGCTAGCTAATAAGAAGTGTTGTCTAGTGTCTAACAAAGTGTTACATATGCCGACTTAAAATGATACATAATATCTAATAAAGTGTTACTATAATTCAAGAGATGACATAGAAAATGCTACTATAGATGAAAAAGTGTTACATATAAAATTATGAGTAACACTATAAAAATGTTACATTAGTGTAAAAAAAATGTTACGTTAGAAAATTTTGAGTAACACTTGAGAAAGTGAAACATTAGCATTGGAAAGTGTTACCTTAGAGAATAGGTAGCACGGGCAGATGTTTCACTTACAAAAGTGTTACCTATTGCCTAAAGCAACACATTTAGGCCTTTAAGTAACACTTTTGGGATGATACTTTAGGTCTATTATGCACTAGTGACGGTTGTTATTATTTATTTACCCATGTACTTCTTGTAGTAAGTCATGTGGACAAGATAGTAACCCCTCATCATAGGCTCATAAAAGAATACTAAACTTGGCGGTGTGCATACTTTAGGAAAGGTACCTAGGCAAGGAAATGACTTTTATTGAAGTTATATATACTTTATATTATATAAGTATTATAAGTATCCAAGCAAGGTTTATGAAAAGTTAAATATTTCGAATGTTTAATAAAGATTTTAATATTCCGCATAAACATGTACTCAGAATTTTTAACGACACGCTTTTATATTTGTGTTTTGTTTTATGGTTTTGTCCTTGTGATGAACCTATTTAGGCAAGCAGAATTTACAGATTGATTATATGTTGCATACTGATCAAATGGGGGGAGTTAGTGACGAATCATGGTTATTTTAGGAGTTTTTATTTTTATTTTTTCTAAATTTTCATTATTGTCATAGTTGAACAATAAAGTTTATTTCAATAACGAGTTAGTTATTTCAGTTACTCCGTTGCATTAGTTTAAAATTCAGTTAGTAGTTAGTATTAAAGCCTTTGTCATTATCATGTGGCGGTAATACTCTCAAGTTTCTCAAGGGTTTATATTAAAATATATTCTTTAAAAAGAGAGAAATTTGGGGGTGTTACAAAGTAGTTTCAGTTTTTCCAGGTTTTTGAAAATTAAATAAACAGTCAATGAGAGTATAAGTAGATTTAAAATGGACATATAAGCTAGAGTTTTGCATTTTATTTGCATCTTCTTTTGGCATTTGATGTGCAAATATTTCTTTCTTTTTTCAACATAATTACTTATATTTTCAAGTATAAATGTTTCTGATTTATATTTTGAATAACGGAATAAGTGTGTGGAATATTAATTTGAGAAAAGTTATGGCTAGGAAAGATTTGGTACTTAAGTTGACTGTTTGTGCCGCACCTCTCTTTCTTAGAACTCACTCGACTAATTGTTCATACACTATGAACCTAGTACTCAAATAAATAACCCTTTTGGTCATATACGTATATATTTTTTTTTCAAAAATTTCAAAAGAAAAATATTTTGTTAAGAAATTCCGTATTTTTTTTTGGTTCATTTCAAAGTAGATTTAAATTTTTTTTCAACTATTTTGTCAACATATAATTCATATTTCACTTATATATATTTATACATTTAAAATTTTTGTAATTAAGTATTGAATTTCTCTATATGAATTGTTTAGTTGTTTACTGTTCTATTTGAAATATGATTATTTTGAATATATTTCAAGGAAGTGTGACTTAGTGTCAAGTTAAGATGAAAATATTTGTATTTTTGACAAGCAAAATAATAAGTATATTTTTTTTATTATAAGAATTGAGTTATTATTCTGTCTTTCATGGCATATTATTAACAAGTTACTTGCAAGTTGTGACATTAATATCTCTTAAAGTAGTTTTCTTTTTCGCATGGATATTTTCTATAAGATGAACTTGGTTATTTTAGCGTCTTATATGACATGTATGCATGTGACTCAATTCATGCAAAGTGATTTATATGAAATGTACAAAGTATGCATATGTTTTTTTGATGATTTATAAGTATTAGGAGAACCTATGACTTCATAAGCCTAGTTGACTATTTTAGATTCATTAAAGGTGAAGATTGTTCTGGTTTATTTCTTTGCAGGAAAGAAGTTTACTAGTTATGTTATATATATATATATATATATATATATATATATATATATATATATATATATATATATATATAGGAATGAAAAAGACAATACATTTTGCTATGTGCTAAGAATTGTAAATTTTGTCATTTGAAGTTTTATTCAGTTGGATGGCCTTTAATATTTAGTGACATGAGTAAGGAAGGAAAAAAAATTATGATTTGTGCAAATAAGAAGTATAAGATCAATGGTTTATACTAGTTTGGACAATTATCATAATTTAGATAAGCTGCATATTACATTTATGGATATAGCCAATACCATTTTTTCTATGATATAGATATAACCTTAAAAAGATGACAAAATAAGGGATATTATGAGGAGCTTATAGGTATATGAGTTACCGTATTTGAAATTTGATTCAACTAAGGAATATTACTCTATGCTGAATCGCAAATATCTTTAAAGGAGTTATCGTTGTTACAGTTAAGCAAAGAAAGTACGAAGCAATACCATATCTAAACTTTTAGTAGGTTCCTTTAGATCCTTTTTGTTTTAAAAGGTGGAAGTAAGATACTAGAACTCTTTAAATGTACTTTAAGTTGATTTTGGGGTATTATTGAGTCTCAAGAGGAGTATTATTTTAGGAGTAGTCTTAAACTCTTGATTGAATAACAGTGTATTCACAATAATTGTTGTTAGAATGATTATAAGGATTGGGTATATATATATACTTATTGAAAGAGTTAAGTGACTCTAAGAATGGAAGAAATATACTTTTGAAAAAAATTGGGAGCTTAATAAAGGAGAAAAGGGAAGAAACTAGTCAATCAAGGTAATTGATTTTGGAAAGAGTAGTCGTAATTTTGTCTTATTATAGGCGTAATTTTATTTCGCCTATGGTGTGAGAGCGTATTTGACTACCTCATTGATAAGGTTTTATTGAAAACATTTTGAAGTAGCCAACAAGTCGTTAAAGGAAGACTCATAAACCTAATTGCATATTGGGAAACTGTATGGACAACTTAGGGTCTTATCCAATGTAGACTTCCCCGTCATGAGTCTATTAATGGTCGATGAACCATAGATTGAGTTCGGGGGTGAGGGTACGAACACGGTCATGAACCACATTCGCCCATTGCTGGCCTCTACTAAATATCGATTCATGTCAAGTTTTATGCAAAAGAATAACCATATAACGTTTGCAAGTACCCTAAAAATATTAGTCTAAGCTGGTTGATTAAACACATCAAAAAGACTATTTTTAGTGACAAGTTATTAAGCAATCAAAATTACAAGGTTCCTAACAGGTTGTCCAAGTTATCTGATTAATATTAGAACAATTCCTTAGGTCTTGATTAGCAATAATAACATGTTGGTGATGAAAGCATAACCAGGACAATCATAACAATATATATTAAATAAAAGAAATAAGAGAGATTATAATATACAAAATAACGGTTTTTATATCGAAGATCTACATCATGGAAAGAATAGTTAGTAACTTCGATATAAAAATAATAAATTTATTCAAGGACCCTCAGTAATAAACCGGTGTGGCTTGGGTCTGAGGGAATAACGACCTTCGGGAATAGCAATTGTGAAGCCTGAAGATCGACCGAAATACCAGTATATGTGTTTGAAAGTATGTGTTTTTATAGATTTGTAAATATATGTTTGTGTGTTTGAAAATATGAAAGTGTGAGAATTTGAGAGTTTTGAGAGAATTCGCAAGTATTAGGGTGTATAGAGTGAATATGAAAAGTGTTTTTTTGATCCGGGAAATCATGGCTTTTTTATAAGAAAATATTTAAAAAATAAATAGAAAAGCAAACTGCGCGTCACACAAAGAGTGCGCTAGGCACAGGACTCTGCATGACGCATAGAGCCACGTGTCAGGCGCAGATTGGTGCATATTTATAAGTTCGATACATTAATATAAATAATTCTAAAGACAATAATCCTGAAGGCTATATATATTAGATTTTTAATTTTATAACTTTAAAACTTTGTTTTGACCCTTAAAATTTTTATTTGCTAAAAGTAACAAACTTAAATTCCTGTCTACCTATTCGGAGCGGAAAATTTTTGGTTTAGATCGGACCGTACCAGATTTTTTAACTTTCCATATATAGAAATAGAAAGAGATAGACTAGAAATCATCTCTTATGTCGATGACACCAAAGGGATATTAAATAAATGGAATTGAGATATGGATGGAATATAATGAAAACCCAAAATCACAATTTTTTATGGACTGGATTTCGGTCTTGGTCCACATCTATACACCCCTATGTGTAGCACACCCACAAAGTTTTGTGCGATATTTTTTTGTTGGTCGTGCTGCCTATCGATGTATTAATGATGTTAATCTTCATCTACTTGGAGATTCCAGCACATGTTTATCATATCTCCTTACGACATTAACAGCTATTCCACATGGATAGTTTCAAGTTATTTACTAGGGAGGAGTTTTGAAACTTTAAAGAACTCAACCCTTTATTTTCAACCATACACTGCAGTCTTTTAAATTCCGGGACGGGTTGTTCTGGTATTCCGGTATTCAATACCTAAGGAGAAATAGTAGAAATGCTAATTTTTGAGTTTGATTCAAGCGACGTTGCTGTTCGAAATAAAGTGCTCAAAGAGTTATTGAGGGAAGCCTTTTTTACGATTCGATCTGATCCAGTTTTGGAAATTATGTGGACTGGAATTTTTTCGGTCTGATCCGGTTTTGGACCGGTTGGACCGAAATCTGTATTTTAAAAAAAAAATATATATGTTTTGCTTTGATTTAAGTGTATTCATAAGTTCGATACATTAAACTTTAATAATTCTAAAGACAATAATCTTAAAGGCAATAAAGGTTACATTTTTAGATTTTAACTTTATAACTTTGAAACTTTTTTTAACCCTTGATATTTTATTTGCTTAAAAAATAAACTGAAATTCCTGTCCATCTATTCAGATTGGAAAATTTTGGGTTTGGACCGGATCATATCATAAACCTGGAATCACAAATTTTAATGGACTGAATTTCGGTCTTGGTCCATTTCTATACACCCCTATGTGTAGCACATCCACAAAGTTTTTTATAATCATTTTTTTGTTGGTCGTGATGCCTATCGATGTACTAATGATATTACTCCACAAGAAGAACTTAATCGTTTACTTCTAACCATATAGTGCAATCTTTTAAACTAAGGAACGGGTGTTTCTAGTAGTCCGGTTTTTAATACCAAAGGAGAAATAGTAGTAATGCTAATTTATGAATTAGATTTAAGCGACATTGGAAAATTTAGGGTTTGCACCGGATCATACCGGAAACCCAGAAACAACAATTTTTATGGACTGAATTTTGGTCATGTTTTACATGTATTCTCCCCTATGTGTAACACATGAACAAAGTTTTATAGATATACCTTGGTATCCCCTCTATTTCAGAGAGATCGAAAAAACTTATTTTCAAATCTCTTTTAGATAGAATTTGGAAGAAACTCCAAGGTTGGAAGGAGAAACTACTTTCTAGAGCCGGGAAAGAAATTATGTTGAAGTCTGTTATTCAAGCTATTCCAACTTGCTTGATGGGAGTTTACAAGCTTCGTAGCTCTGTCATCTAGAAAATTCATTCAGCCATGGCGCTATTTTGGTGGGGGAGCTCTGATTCTCAAAGGAAAATTCACTGGAAAAACTGGGAGTCTATGTGTACTTTGAAATGCTTGGTTGGTATGGGCTTTAAGGATCTTAAAGTTTTCAATGATGATATACTAGATTGGCAAGCTTGGAGGTTAGTTCGCGCATCAAACTCTCTTTTTGCTAGAGTTATGAAAGCTAAATATTACCCAAATTGTGAATTTGGGATGCTTCTCTTGGGCATTCATGTAGTTATTCTTGGAGTAGTATTTGGAGTTCTAAAGCACTTTTAAAGGAAGGAATAGTTTGGAGAGTTGGTAATAGTACGCAAATAAATTTGTGGAATGACCTTGGGTGGTTGATGAGGATGGGCGGTACCTTACTATGAGTGAATTGATGGCTTCAACATGGTGAGTGAATTAATTGATTTTGATAGCAAGGAGTGGAAGGTGGACACTATTGAAGCTTCTTTTAATGATAGAGATGTGAAGTGTATCCTTAGCACACATCTAAGTTTGCTCTCTATCAAGGATGAAATTACTTGGGCCTTCACCAAGGATGCATGTTATTCGGTGAAAACCGCGTATATGATTGGTAAAGGTGCCAATCTTAAAAATTTCTATCAAGCATGGGTTGATATTTGGAGCATGGAAGTGAGCCCCAAGGTAAGACTTTTGTGGCGCATGTGTACAAACACCCTCCCAGTTCGTACCTTCTCAAAAATCGCCACATAATAGATGATAATTTGTGCCCTTGGGGATGTGGTGAAGCTGAATCTCAGGTACATGCTATCTTCTCATGCCCTTGCCTACTAGATTTATGGAATAATTGTGGCTGTGAAGAGCTGCGGCAACTCTCGGTTGATGACCAAATGTGCGACGCCCTGCTGCGATGGCGTGATGTTAACAGTAAGCTTCGAATTAAGGGGGCGTTTATAGCATGGTGTATCTGGGAGACCGGAATTCTCTGGTTTTCAGCAATAAGCCAACACCTCATAATGTGCTGCTTGCTCGTGCTGACAGATGGGTGGAAGAGCATGGCTCATATGTGATGAAAATCTACCACCCGTCTGCTCCTTTTGTGGCTAGAAGTCCTCGAATCTGGACTGCTCCACCCACGGGTGTGCTGAAGCTCAATGTTGACGCCTCTTTGGCAGTCGAAGGCTGGGTTGGTCTCGATACCATTGCGCGAGACTCAAGTGGGCGAGTACTTTTTGATGCTACTCGAAGGATGCGAGCACATTGGTCCGTGGAATTTGCGGAAGCTAAGGCTATTGAAATGGTTGTGCGTTTGGGCAAGAGATTCGGTTTGCAACATATCATCGTGGAATCGGATTGTTAAACAGTGATCAATCGACTATCTAAGCATGCTATTTTCCTTTCGGAGCTAGATCTTGTTCTCCACAATATTCTCTCTCTTAGTGTTGATTTTTCCTTCATTGTTTGGTCTCATGTGAAACGAGACGGTAATGTAGTAGCTCACAATTTAGCTAAACTAATCCCTTTCGGGATTGAACAGATTTGGGAGAACCATTCTCCTATGGAGGTGGTTCCTTATGTTTTGATGGATACCTTATCAATGGAGTAATGATCAACTGCTCTTCCCCTCAAAAAAAAAAAAAAAAAAAAAACAAAGTTTTTCAGGATCATTTTTTGTTGGTCGTGCTGTCTATTGATATATTAATGATGTTACTCTTCCACTTCCTTGTGATTATAGCACATGCTTAGTTTATGTCATAATGATATTAAAACTAATCCCACAAGGATAGTTTCAAGTTATCAAGTGGGAGAAGTTTTGGAAGTTTAAAGTACCCAAACTTTAACTTCTAGCCATACAATGTAGTATTTTAAACTTTGGGACGGGTTGTTCTCGAAGTCCGAATTTTAATACCAATGGAGAAATAATTGGAATGCTGATTTCTGAGTTTGATTGCTCTTTAAAATACAGGGCTCAAAGATTTCTTGAGAGAAGCTTTTTTCCAGTTCCGTCCGATCCAGTTTTGGAAATTATGTGGACTGGAATTTTTTCGGTCCAATCCGGTTGGACCGAAATCTGTATGTTTCTAAAAATAATTATGTTTTGCTTTGATTTAAGCATATTTATAAGCTCGATACATTAAAATTTTATAATTCTAAAGACAATAATCCTAAATGCAATAAAGATTAGATTTTTAACATTTTAACTTTATAACTTTTAAACTTTTTTTATCCTTTAAATTTTTATTTGCTAAAAAATAAAATGAAATTCATGTCCACCTATTCGGATCTGAAAAATTCTAGGTTTGGACCGGATCGTACTGGAGACCCGAAATCACAAATCTTTATGGACCAAAATCAGAAAATTGAAAATTTCACCTCCTTAAAAGTAGTCGCCATTGGCAGCAGCGAAAATTGCCTCACAAAGAGAAGTAAGGAGATGGAAAAGCAAATGAAAATTTTAAGTTGTTGATGAAAAGTAGGTACACAAACCCAATTCCATGTCCCAAACAGGTATTCAGGAGCTATTTTCGGAGATAATAAGGTGAGAAAAATAACACCAATACCGTTCGTATTTGCTGTTATAACTCATAAATCCGACCGCAGATGAGAGGCCATTTCTGGGGTTGTTGCATTGAAAACATGAACATGTTGTAGTCACTTTACAAACATCTGTGTTAAGATAATTGTTATAATTTTTTTTGCTTGTCATCTGAATTATTAGAAATTTTGCAATATGCTAGGAATGCGAACCTTTTTTGCTGTACGAAATTGAAGAATTGTGCTAAAAATTTCAAAAAACTACCTTTTATAACCAACTTATTTCAAAAAACTACCTTTTAAAAATTTTCTTTCAAAAAACTACCTTATATAACATATTCCTTTCAATATACTACCATGTCACGTTTATATTTAATACTAATCAATAAATGACAATCGCCCTAGGTGTTGCTGCCCGTGGAGTAGCGATAAAAGAAGAGAAAAACGATAGGGGAGGAAAGAATAGCAATTTACGGTGATTCAATTATTAGTGATTAAACCACATTTATGGTAAAATGGTAGTATATTGAAACAAATTTGTTATATAAGGTAGTTTTCTAAAAGAAAATTTTTATAAGGTAGTGTTTTGAAAAAAATTGATTATAAAAGGTAGTTTTATGAAATTTTCCCTTTCATATATGACATATTGTATTATTTTGGTTACATTTATGGCTTTTTTTTTTGAGGGGAAGTTACATTTCTGCCTTTGGATACATAACATTTGGAATTTACCAACTTTTACAATTATTGTTTTTTGGGTATATATATGTACATATATATGTATATATATAGACCCGATCTGATTTTCGACCGGCTGGACCAAAATCTCTATTTTCAAAAAAACAAGACCAACCAACAAGGGCACACAAGATCATCAGAATCCTAACAAGGACTCAACATAAGCAAGCCCAAGCAACAACAACAATCAAACTATAAGCTGGTCAACAGACTGGCCAGCAAGACAACAGCCAAAACATCAAAGCTAAACAATGAGCAGCCTCCTAACATCATCTGTTACAGCCGGTAAATAATGAGGATTTAACCTGTGACTAAGTAACCTAAGTCATGGAATTTAATTGTGATCGTACGTAGATAATACGTATGAAAAGTGTATGTGAAAATGAGATGTGGATAATTTGTGCTTATGTGTAATTGTTGCTTAGAAGAGAAAAGAAATAATAAAAAAGATATATCATTAGTTAAATGAGAATATGAATAATATTACGTGGGTACTAGGATCGACCTCTTATTATATAAGGATTTGCAATTATGGGAGTTGGGAAAGGTTTCAAGATAGGAAATTAAGAATCGACCATTAAGCACGTTAATGGGTACGCTTAATGGAATGGATTTTGAGAATTTCTTTTAATGAATGGGGTTTAGGTAAATCAAGGAGATCTATGTTAAGGGTATTTGGATTAGAATAACCACCTTGTGGGGCTTTAGACCACTAACCTAAGGTATATTACTAAATTGGAAGTCATATTAAGAGAAAAAGAAGAACTGAAAATTTCTGGAATGCACCAAGTGGAGGAAAGACCTCCTCAATGACCCTAAGGTGGACGACCAAGGCTATAGGGATACACCCACACCTTCCTCATATATACCTCCCCATCCCACATAATTTTCATCACCAAAATCAGACAAAATTGTCCTGCACAAAACCTTTCTCCTCTTCCCTCTTCTACTCACCATTTCTGCCGGTTCTGCCAGGATTTCTTCTTGCTTGTTTTTTAGAAATTTTCCTTCATAACTTATGCATGCAAGGCCTGATTCTCACTCCCTATATATAGGAGCATATTGGGCAGCAAATAAATCACCATTTCAAGGCCAAGAAGTTCAAGAACTAGAGCCATCTTCTTCAACTAAGAAAACAGTAAGTGTGTTGAATGTTTTGGGTAAATTGAGATACTTCCTTTGGGTATTTTCTTATGATTTTTCGTGTGGATGTAAACATGTATTTAAGGATTCCAAAGAAGTCAGAACCTCATCCTAAGGAGAAGGAGAAGTCTAATTGCACTCATTGCAAGTTAAGGTATGCAAATTCAATTCCTTTTGGAGAACAAGTATTGTGAGAATTATTAGAAGTACTGTTGAGAACGAATTTGAGGATGAATTTTTGGTTTGGATTACTATTAGCTACTGCATATTGATGATAACTATATATAAACCTTTGCATGTTGAAAAGCAAATGAATTTGGGTTCCTTTCTTACACTAGAAAACGGTTAAGTGTGTGTGGAATCGGTTTTTCGTAAGGACTTGTGTTTACTTGTATTTTGGACGGTATTGGTGTGAATGGGCACTAGGTTAGATGATTATTAAGATATTACATGTATTTATGTTAAAGGTTAAGAAGTATCTCTTGTGATAGTGGTGGAATTCTTACACTAAAGAAGGTGTTAGAAGCCTTTTTGCTATGTGATTTCTACATGGAATACTCATTGAATTGTAGGAAGAATGTATTGAAATTCTTGCTATGAAATCTTGATAATGAAATACTGTATTTCAATAGTGTATATTGATAAAAGTTGTTACCTAAATTCATATTATATTAGATGCGGAGAAAACTACTTAAAACGTGTTTTTAAGAACGAATTAGGCTCAGTTTCTTAGAATGTTTTCGAGGGAAGAATCTTTTGCCATAATTCGAGATTTACAGTAGGTTGAAGATGAATTTACTTACATTAACCAAAGTTAATTTCAAAATAAGAATTTGTTTAAAAGAAATCTTCCTTTACATACTCAAAACCTCCTTTTTACTCGCCTTAATTCAGATTTCACTATAATAGTTGAGTGGCATTGTTTGTGTGATTTCCTAAGCTTATTTTGCATCTCATTTATCATATAGCTACTGTCCTAAGTCCACCAATCCATCCTTACCAAACTTCTTGGGAAGGTTTTACAAATTTATATTGGAAACGGAACATTTACGAACTGTTTTAGTAAATTGTGTTTGTTATTAGTAATTCTGAATTTGTTTTGCGTAGCGAAGAGGAGTGTGTGTATTATGTGTGAGGACATGTCCTATAAAAGCTTGCAAGCGAGTAAATAGTAGGAGCCTAGCTCCGAATTGTGTGGAGGCCTACACCTTGGTGCACCTCAATGTGTGATCTCTTCTTCCTGCGCACTAATGTAATCAGTTAAACTCATGTTCATATTTAAAATGTTGCAAATGAACATGTTGAACACTTGATATTTGTAATCTTGTGTCAGAGGTACTTTGTCAAAATAATGATTTGTATATGAAATGTTGGAGTGTGTCCACTCCTTATTTTCAGCCACCATAATTAGTTTTGGATTGATTTGTGATTTTGTTCTATGAACCTGTCCTGTTGGGGGCAGACTCTTATGCAAGAATTAGCAAGCTAAGGTAGGCAGATGGAAAGCTCTAGAGAAATGATATGTCAGCAATCATAGCGAACCAAAGCTTGAACATGATCATCTTTTGGAACTTAACTTTTCTTTTGTGAAGAATGCTTGAATGTACATTGTGATATTACTATGGGCCTGTAATAACTAAACTCTATTTTGTATGATGTATGTTTTTCCTAACTCCGCTCGTAGAGTCAACTCAGCCATATTAATGGGATTGACTCAAGCAGGTGACAGCCTCCGTACCATTTTACTATGATTTGCTTCCGCTAATGCTATTAAGCATAACTTTAATTGATGTAAGAAAGGTTAAGTCGGTGGGTTGTTACATCATCAGTGCACCTACAAGCAACCTTAAACATAATTTGCTTGCTTATTTCTAAACTGTCAACCTTAGAACCACTAAAAACAAGACTATTTCTATAAATCCAAAGCTGATACAAGGTCTCAGTAAAAAACATAGTGTAAAGCTGGGCCTGAGGAGAAATACTATGACTTTTCTAAGCAACCAACTGCACTTCATCATTAAAATCTCGCCTACTGTAGGGTAAACCAATCTGCTGCAAGCAGATTTTCCATACAGCTTGGGAAACAATACAATCAAAGAAGAGATGAAATCTTGTTTCTTCAGCATTAGTACAAAGAACACACTGATTATCAGAAGTGACCCCCTAAGAGTGAAGTCTACTCTTAGTTGCCAATCTGTCATGTAAAGCAAGCCAGTTAATGAAGATTGCCTTAGGGCTTGATTTAATGTTGCAAATGATATGTCTCCAACTGACCTTATCTTGTTCCCCTTGCATACACTTGTATAATTTTTTAATAGAGAACACATCCCTGTCAAGCATCTAATGAGCATTGAATTCTTCAAAAATTTCCCCGCTAGCTAGAATCTTTTTCATTGACGAGGATAGCCTTTGAGGGATAGGCATTGTAGCCACATGCTGCCTCTTGACATAGTAAGCATGAAGTCTTCTAATCCAGAGCCTATCTTGCTTCTGACTAACAGCCCAATAAGGCTTGGCTACTGCAGCGTTGTTCCAAAGAATCAAGTTTTTCATATTCCAACCACCACAAACTTTCAGAAGGCAAATTGTGTCCCAAGCCACATGGGCCTTCCTGGACTTAGCATCAAGCCCAATCCATAGAAAATTTCTACCAATGCCTTGAATTTCCTTGATCACCTTTTTAGGAAGAATAAAAATTTGACACCAACACAACTGAAACACTTGTAATACTGATTTAACCAGTTGCACTCTAGTAGCATAGCTCAATTTTTCACAGCCCATGAATGAATCCTACTCACAATCTTTTCAATAAGAGGCTTGCACTCAGCATAAAAGAGTTTCCTAGTGGTAAGAGGAACCCCCAGGTACCTGAAGGGAAAATTACCAAAAGTAATATTGACAATCTGCTGAAGAGTAGAATTTTCATCATCAGGGACACCAGCTATATAAATGTTACTCTTGTCCAAATTGGCTTCAAGCCCAGAAGCTCTAGAAAATTTGTTAAAAGCATCAAAAAGCAGCTGAAGAGAACTTGAATCTGCTCTAGCAAACATAAGTAAATCATCAGCAAACATGATATGTGTAATCCTTAACTTCTCACATCTAGGATGGAAGTTGAAATCAAGAATGTGCTTTAAACTCCCTAGGCTTCTTGAAAGATATTCCATTCCTAAAGCAAAAAGGAAAGGAGACACAGGGTCTCCTTGCCTCAGACCCTTCCTTGCACTAAATGGCATACTTGGAAGCCCATTAACCAGAATAGAATATGAAACTGAGCTGACACATGCCATCACCCAATTCAGAAACTGAGTTGGAAACCCCATTTCAGCCATTACTGTGTACAAGAAAGACCATTCTATGGAGACATAGGCTTTCTTGAGTTCCACTTTCACTATGCATCTAGGAGAGACACTTTTAGTAGAATAATCCTTGATCAATTCAGTAGCAAGCATAATATTATCTGAAATATTCCTCCCAGGCATGAACCCAGACTCAGCAAGGTCAACAACCTCACCAATCATGCCTTGCATTTTGTTAGTTAAGATCTTGGCAATGATCTTTTACAAAACAGTACAACAAGCAATAGGGCTATATTCTTTCACATAAGTACGATTAGCCACTTTAGGAACTAAAGTGACCAGAGTACAATTGATAGCAGGCAGCATATCACAAGTGTCAAAGAAATGCATAACAGCAGCATAAACATCATGCTTAATTATATGCCAAGTCTTCTTAAAAAGAGACTATTAAACCCATCAATGCCTGGGGCTTTAGAGTCATCAATAGCAAAGAGAGCATCATCAATGTCCTTGTGAGTGATAGGCTTAACTAGCATAACAACAGCACTAGGACTGACTTGAGACCCCTCTCTAATCAAATGAATATCAACTCCAGGAAGAGAAGTAGCAGAAGAGCTAAGCAACTTTTAATAAAATTGCACAATCTCCTGATGAATGTCAGCAATTTTATAGTCTCTTTCTCCTGAGTCAGTATAAAGAATATCAACACTATTCTTCAAAAATCTTTCTTTCATGGCCTGAAAGAAAAAGTTGTTGTTATCATCACCATGCTTCAACCAATGTATTCGAGATTTTTTCCTAAGAGCAGACTCTTCAATTTGTAAGTACTTATTCAACTTCAGTAAGAGATCTTTTTCTTGAATAGCAAGGGATGCAGAGCTAGGATCATATATTTAATAAGAGATTGAACATCACTAACATCAGCCCTAACTTTATCAATTTGCTCATGCAAATTCCCATTATCTCTTTTATGCAACCTCTTTAACTGCAACTTCACATCCTTCAGATATGACCAAACCTTCTGCATTAAAGTCATATCATCTCTCCCCTTCTAGTGAGCCTCCACAATAGCAAGGAAGTCTTTGTGATCAGCCATATAATTGAAAATTTTAAATGGCCTTCCTTACTTAGACTCATTTCCATCACACCTTAACAGCAGAGGTGAATGATCAGAAATACCAGGGTTCAAATATTCCATAACAAGGCTAGGAAAAGTGGTAATCCAACATGAATTCACCAGACACCTATCAATCCTACTAGCAATTCTTAAATCACCCAATCCTTTGTTAGACCAGGAAAAGAAATGCCCATAAGACTTATACTCTCCAGGATCTGAATTATTAAGCAAACCTACAAAATCTTGTGTTTCATAAGTTGAAATAGGATTTCCATTGATTATGTCACCAATAGCAAGCACATCATTAAAGTCTCCCATTACACACCATGGAATAAACATTTGCTGATCAATATTCATAAGTTCAGGCCATAATGTTTTCCTATCATCCATAGTGTGTAAGCCATAGACAGCAGTAAACCCAATATGATGCCCTGCTCTTTTGTCATTAAGCACACAGTGAATAAGCTGAGTACTTTTCTGCAAAACTTGCAAGACAATCAAACTTGGATACCGTGAAATCCAAATCCTCCCTCTACTTGACTGATCATAATTACTCTCCTATTTCCATTGGTTCCCAAATTTCTTTAGAATCTTCTCTTTATTCTGAAGCTTCACCTTTGTTTCCATCAAAGCAAAACAAGTAATATTATTTACTCCTAAAAAATTCTTTATTTCACCTATCTTCAGAGGATTATTCAATCCCCTCACATTCCATGTGCAAATTATCATTAACCCGGGGTCACTGTGAATGAACTTTAACCAGCTTCATCCACCATGTGAGTAACCACCCCAAGATCCATCTACTGCTCAATTTCCTTCCCTTTTTGACCTCTTGTAACTATATTCCAAGGAGGAGGCCTAGCAACTTCCACATCACCCTCTGGCCTCTGATTAACCACATGTTGATCAGTTAAGGAAACATTCTCAACTAGTGGTCCAACTGTAATCTCTTTTTGGCCAGGTTGTTCAATTACAGCTGGTATAGTCCCAATTGCAACAGCTTGGGTAGCATGGTGATCTAAACTGACAGCTTTAGCTACCCAATTCTGTGTGGTTTTCACATTCTCAACCACTTTCCCCCTTCTTGCAACAGGACCTTTCTTAAGACAACCATGGCCCACAGATTGGCATTTTTTACAAAAAGGAGGAGTCCACTCAAATTACCTTCTACTCAATCAATCTTCCTGAATCATCTTCAATAAAAACTGACTTTGAAAGAGTTTTTGTAACATCAACCTCAATAAACATCCTAGCAAAAGAGATACGTTTTTGATAGGTAGTCCATTCATCAGCATATAAAGGCACTTCCACCATACTCCCTATTCTACTAAGAGAATCAACACTCCAATAACTCAAAGGCAAGTTAGGCATCCTAACCCACAAAGGTATAACCCTCAGCATTTCAGCTTGGAAGTTAAATTCTGGTGTCCAAGCTTTAATAATCATTGGCCTATTATTAAGCATATGAGGACCAGAATATAGAATTTCATTTCTATCATCAAGATTTTGAAAATTCACAACCAAATACCCATTTTCATGAAGGAACACCTGAGGTTTTGCAACATTATTCCATTCTTTATCAATGTGATGAATAAGCATACCAAGAAGGAGTATGGCCAACAACATATACTATAATGGCGGAAGCCCATACCTCAGCAAGATGATTAACTTCGATCATCTTTGTCAAGCTTCGCAATCATCTTGCCTTCTTTCAATGTAGGAGCCACAAATTTCAGCGATGTCCCCTTTGCAGCCAGAGGTTTATCCGCATCAACTTTTGCCCACGGAACCACCGGAGATGGTTGCATCTCCAGCCTTCGAACAACTCCTGATTGACCACCTTGCTTCACCTTGTCACCATTCTGGGCTAACTCAACAACACCTGGAAAGTCAACACTCTGCTCATGAGGTGTTTGAACTGGTTGGATCTCTCCTTGCTTCTCTAAATCTCCATGAACCTCTCCTTGTTTCTCTAAATCTCCATTACCACTTTCCTTAGCCACATTAACACTCACTACTGGAGGCGTCACAGCTCGATTGACTTGGAAATCAGCCTTCATTGCGTCTATAATCGATGGCGTACCCAAAAGGACCTCCAGAAACCCCTGCTACTGTTACATTTGATTATGCAGTTTTGCCTAAATTTGAAGCTCCCTTAGCTCCTTTAGCTTGCATCTCAGCCTGTTGCGGTGATTGTGGTTTTCTTCAAAGACCCATTAGTGTGGGAAAATAGCTAGCTTACTACCTAAGCTATCGCTCAACACTCATGGAGAGAAAACTTTTTTCCAACGGTCTCCCTAATGACATCTCTAAGGCTTTTTAATTCCAAGTTATTTAGTGGGAGGAGTTTGGAAGTTTAAAGAACCCAAACTTTAACTTCCAACCATACAATGTAGTATTTTAAACTTCGGGACGGGTTGTTCTGGCAATCCGGTTTTCAATACCAATGGAGAAATAATAGGAACGCTAATTTTTGAGTTTGATTTAAGCGACATTGCTCTTCAAAATATAGTGCTGAAAGAGTTCTTGAGAAAAACATTTTTCCAGTTCCGTCCGATCTAGTTTTGGAAATTCTGTGGACTGAAATTTTTTCGGTCCAATTCGGTTTGGTCCAGTTGGATTGAAATCTGTATGTCTCTCAAAATAATTATGTTTTGCTTTGATTTAAGCATATTTATAAGTTCGATACATTAAAATTTAAAATTTTATAATTCTAAAGATAATAATCCTAAATACAATAAAGATTAGATTTTTAAATTTATAACTTTATATTTTTTTTTTTAACCTTTAAATTTTTATTTCCTAAAAAATAAGCTGAAATTCCTGTCCACCTATTCGGATCCGAAAATTCTAGGTTTGGACCGGATCGTACCGGACAGTGGCGGATCCAGGAATTTATGAATGGTGGGTCACTACCGACTAGGTTGCACAGAGACGGGTACGGGTACGGATACGGGTTCAGATACGCACATCCATACATGATAATCCATGAATTTGTCAAACATATCAATCAAATTCACTTAAACTATTCAACTTTAATCTCATATCAACACATTATGCATATATACCAAATAATTTCACATTAGAGGGAAATCCTATCCATCTCCAACTAATTCCACCAGCACATAAAACACATAAAACCAAAGGCTCATTCATGGCCTCTCCGAAAACTTCACATGATAGGCCCAATTCTAAAAATCCTAAAACAAGAGTTTTAGTGCATTACCTGAACACAATCAATCAAACCTTCAAAGCTAATCCAAAGCTCATAGCGTCACAGTCATCATTCACCAATTAGCCACTGTAACAAATTATATTAAATTAACAACAATACATATAACAATAATAAATTAACAACAATAAATTTAGGCATTTAGCCACTGTAAATCTATTAGCCAAGTTACAATTCTACATAAAAACCACTATTTTGATATAACAGCCCTAGAAAAGTAGTCACAACAACACTTTTCTTTGCAGTAAGGACCTCTGCAACTAATTACTAATGTAATAATTCCTTAAACTGTCTTAGATGAGTGACCAAATGACAAAAGATTAAACACCATCATAATTTATAAGGCCAGCAAGATAGCAGTTGCGGATAATGGATATAGACTAATAGAGAACAGACCAGAATATGTTGGCAGATCACAACTCACAAGGCAACATTGTACATATTGCATAGTGCACTACGTCAGAGCTCAGCTTGACAAAGGTTCTACTTGCGCTAATACCTGTTTGCAGGTACCAAGACCTAAACCTACTCACAACGTTCCAAAAGACACAGGTTTCCTGCACGTAACATTTCATTATCATTCTGCATCAACAAAATATAAAAACTCAAAACTAAACCAATGAGACTGAATTTCAAACAAACAAAAAAAGCTCACCTGACATTTAGCGAGAGAAATCCTAATGAAACATGCTGCCAATTTGCCATAGACCATAAAATATAATCAACAAAATCAACATTAATATTGATAATGCCCAATTCAAATATAATGTCATTTCAATTTTCAAACACCAATAACACCCAAATCAAAGTACAACAACAAAATTAACATTTATAACAATTCTAAATTATATAATCTGATATATAAACACCCCTAACAAGTGAAATTGCAATTTATTTTCCAATTCTCATGAAATTGATAAACCCTAATCTGTAAAGTAAAACAAAAAATCAACAAAATTGAGCAGATTAAGATGTACCTAGTCTGCTAGTCACGAGTCACGACTCTTGGAGGTTGTCCGTCCACCGTCATCCACCGAGTTTCGAGCCAAAACGTTGCGGCTGCAGGTCGGCGATTACGAAGCAACCAGGCAACAGCAGCCAGCAGGAGGTCCGAGACTCCGAGTCACGATTTCACGACCGTCTTTAGATGCGCGCGCCGCCGCCGGTGAGGGCGTATGAGGGAGGAGTGAAGGTGACTGGATCTGAGGTTGTATGAGAGAGAAAGGGAGAGCTGAGGTCTGAGATGAAGTGAGATGTGAGAGAAAGAGAGTTTGAGAGAGTGTGAAAATGAAAATGAACCGCTGAAAGATGCGTGAATTGGAATAGATTTTTTTTTTTTTTTTTTATTGCTGGTGCACGTGCACCAGGGTGTTATGAGCTAAATCCGCCACTGGTACCGGAGACCCGAAATTACAAATTTTTATGGACCAAAATCAGAAAACTGAAAATTTCACCTCTTTAGAAGTAGTCGCCATTGGCGGTAGCGAAAATTGCCACATGAAGAGAAGTAAGGAGATGGAAAAGCAAAGGAAAACTTTAAGTTGTTGATGAAAAGTAGGTACCATGGGTAAGGTTGCTGCTCTTGATGGAAAGGAAAGAGATGCAACACCATTCACTCAGGTCATTGTAAGTTTTGTTTGAATTTTTACTTCCACCATTATGATGCTACTGTTAGATAATGCAATTTCCTCTATTCGAGCTTATTATCAATAATTAATTATGATGCTACTGCTAGACCATGTACAAAGGTAACACATGATAAAAGTTCGACGCACAGATATTCATGGGTCCAATATACTATCAGAGGCTTAAGCAAATGGTCAGCGACAAGATCTACTCTCGTGGACGAGGCCTTGTACCACCATTATGATGCTACTGTTAGATAATGCAATTTCCTCTATTCGAGCTTATTATCAATAATTAATTATGATGCTACTGCTAGACCATGTACAAAGGTAACACATGATAAAAGTTCGACGCACAGATATTCATGGGTCCAACATACTATCAGAAGCTTAAGCAAATGGTCAGCGACAAGATCTACTCTCGTGGACGAGGCCTTGTACAGATTCTTACTAGGCAACCCACTAACGGACGATCTCGTTCCGGTGGTCTTTGTTTCGGGGAGATGAACAGAGATTGCTTGATCGCTCATGATGCTACCCCCTTCCGTAAAGAACGACTCTTTGACCAAAGTGATGAATATAGGGTTCATGTATGTGGGCTCATCGCAATTGCAAAACTGTACTAGATAAGAAGTCTATTGAATATAGAGGTTGCAAGAACCACACTGACATTATTCAGGTTGATTTCTTCACCAGACTATCTCCTCTCTTTTCCTCTACATGGCATGTGGGCAATTTTTTTTCTTTTTTTAAACTGATGCTAATAACATGCAGGTTCCCATGCCGTATGCGTCCATGTTGCTACTGTAGGAGATCTATTCGATGATAATAGCGCCAATAATTTTCTTTAAAGATGTCAAGTGAAAATTTTCAACAAATACCTTTTTCTTTCTTTTAAATTTTGTGTCTAATTGAAATATGACCTTTAGTAATAGTTTGTATTGTGGTTTCTATAGGCATATGTGAATGATATTCGATTTGTTGTTGGATCTTATGGAAATGAACGATCTCTTATTCTACGCTGTTTTTTTGCCTATCCATAAACAGATACGAATATCCAGATTGACAGCATGCACCTTTTTGAAAGGAAATCTTACATGTTGTTTTTCTAATTGTTTTTCTCTATTATGTGCTTTGTTATGAAAAATACATCCAAGTAATGTTCCCTTATATGTTGACATCAGAACACATATGTAAATTGATACGCTATTTTAACTTTGAAATGATCAATAGATATATGCGTTCCTTATGCCGTATATAGAGTATCCTACGTCGAACTGAAAACCTTAAATCTAGCTCTTATTGCACTCTAATGCTTATCCTCTTAAATAAAACGTGGCTTCTCTTGCTTGTAATATCTATATGAACTGGTACGTTAGAATGAAACCTTGAATGTTCTATCTTACAAGTCACTTTTTCTTTGGTTCAATGAAGTCTGACTTTTTTAAGGTATATGTTATATGTGCTTAGCTTTTGGAAAAAGTTGTTATCTTCTGTCTTTTGGGTACTTTCTCTGTGGTTTAGATATGTTTTATTTTGCATCAATAGCTTAGGGAGCTGTACTTTATGATCATCGACCTCATCACATTGAGTACAACTATATACGAGTATGTTAGATTCCACAAAGAAAGGTTTGATCACATCAAATATTAGCTTCAAAAAAATTCTGATTGTCACATTTCAATAATGCTTCTAATGACTAGTAATTTTCTAGGGAGCAAATTTTAGGGATATCCGTGGTGTAATTGTGGGAGATGACAACGTGGTTGGGTGAGATCTATTTAGAAACTGTGCTTTTACCTTCTGGAAGACCAATGGTAAATATATTGTATTCTTTTTTACAGATTAAATTTTAGTGTGAATCTCTCTTTGGTGCTCATGTAGTTTAGGGCTTCTTCTTTTCACCTTGATGGAATTCAAAATTAAAATCAATCTAGTATTTGGGGACGAAAAGAGTAGGATACAACCAAGGTATCTCAAATATTAAGGAATAATAAAGATATCCTACACTTGTAGCATACTTCCAATGTTAAAATGAATGTTCTCCTAGATCGATGTTAGACCTTTGTTAATATATGGGTCGAAGTTCTGGAATTTAGGAAGAAGCATATTAGGAAAATGGCGTCATAGAGATGCATATTTTGAGTTGCATGTGTTTTAACACATTAAGATATATAATTCAAAATGGAGATATCTGTAAAAAGCTTTGGGTGACGAATATTTATGATAGAATAAGAGAGATTATTTGGCCATATGAGACGTCAACTAGATGATGCTTCGGTAAGGGTAATGAAGAGTTAGAATTATGGACTTCTTAGAAGTAGGCAAATACCATAGATGATATGGATAGTGTAGGCATTAACAAGGATATGGAAAAAATAGGTATACAGGAGGCTACAACACTTGACAGAAAGATATGAAGGCAGGTATCTATGTGGTGACAACCACCGGACATAGAATCATTTTTTTTTTTTAAAGGAACCGGACATAGATTCTTAACTCATCCACCCACCCACGCATCCACTTATTATCATTATTTACCCCTAATTGTCCCCACCAAATGGGTCATCCTCACCCCATTAATTGGTTGAACTTTTTTTTTGGTTTGTAATGAAGTATCCAAGTGTTGTTTCGGTCAATATGATTCCAACACGGGTTCGTGAGGAAACTAGGTTTATCCATATTTCGTAACATGCCCTATAGGAACGTCAAAAAGCAAACGGAAGGTGCCAACAAATGGGAAACAACAGCCAAATGACGTGTTAGATATGTTCAATTACTCCATTATGAACTGAAGTTGAATAAAAATGAATTCTTTCTATGTTGAGAGTGGGTCCTCCTTTAGGCTTTTTCGATGTGCTTACATATGTTTTCTGCGGTAGTCAGTAGGTGCATTCCTAAGTGACTTTGAACCGAGCCGCCAAATACAGGATGGCTTGGAAAAATATATTTGTGTCTTATCTAAATCTATACTTCTTCGCTCTTTGGTATTCTTTACATGTAGCTAGAGCTGTCAGTTTGGTTAATGAACTACTGATTGAACTGAAACAAGTGAAATTTGAACTGAATTAAATTGAACTGAGAATAATCAGAATCGAAATTAACCGAAAAATACCGAATCGAAATCAAGTAAAGCGTAAATGAAAAACCAAAACCGAACCGCAATCGAACCAAAACAAATCAGTAATCGAAAATAACTGTGAAAAACTGAAAAGTTGATCGATCAACTGAACTGAACTGAATTGAATATTTAACTGAATTAACTGAACTGATTCAAACTGAAACTGAAACTGAACTGAACTGAAATCAATCTAAACTAAAATTATTTTAAACTAATTTGTAACTGTACCCGAACCGAATTTAGGTATTACCCAAATACATGATAGTACTCCAATTCATAAATTTTATTGTGATAATTTTGTATTAGTACTCTCACATGTAAATTTATCATTATAGTTTGTTTGAGGTGAAGTGATTAAAAGTTGAGTTAGGTTTACAAAGTTGTTTATGTATGATTATGGCTGGATTTATTATACCAATAAAAAACTAATGTTTCATTTATAAATTTTGGTCCTCAATGCAATAAAAATCCACAGATAAAGCTGACAATTGGTAAATTAAGAATAATAATTTCATATTTCACTATTAATTTACATCATAATATAAAATCTACAATACAAGAATCTAGAGAAATAAAATCTTAAAAAATATAAATAGAACATTTAAAACTATATACATTCATTCCTAAAAAAATAAAAGGCTATACATTCATCTACAATGGAATAAATTTTTACAACATATGAAAAATGCTTGCGTAATACTCGTCAGAATTTTTGAAGCGGACCATATGCTGATAATCTGATATGCATATGCCTTCACCTTCCTTTCCAGCAAACTTCCATATCTGGGAGCATTTCACTAATGACATAAAGACACTAAAACTTCAACATAGAATAAGATAACATAATAGTGCAAATCTATCTCCTATTTCTTCAAAGCATATGCAGTGTCAATAATCTAGACTTTAAAATATGGAAATATCTCAAAAAAAAAAACATCCTAGATCTAAGTCATCTAACAATTTTTTAGAAGAACAAAAAAGCATAAATAAAAAATTTTAAAAAGTAAAGGAAAAATACAGTTACGTTATAAAGTTCTTGATGTCCAACCTTCAGTGAATTTTTCTCAAAATGCTTCTATATTCTTCGACAATCTTAAAGCAACAATGCACAAGAAAAAAAAGAAAACATAAAACAATTATAAATCTGAAAATATCTGAGGATAAACATCCTAGATCCAACTTCTAAAAAAAAAACAGAAATAAAAAATAAAAACAATTGAAATCGAGTTTAAGAAATTAACAGATCTTGCTTACCATTTCCAGAATAATCCAAAATTACCAGCAAATCTAGCAAATGAGATGGGTATTGGAAATCATAAGAAAAACTCAAAGAAGTTGGGAAGTGAGAGAAAATTGAAAAGGGTCAGGCATTGTGAAAAAAGAGATGAAGATGAACAATAAACATTATCATCTAGATTCATACCTTGTCGTAAACACAGTCGGCGACGTCAAAAAAGGCGAATTCGAAGATGGTTGGGGGGGTGAGTTCGAGGATCTGGAGACGATTGTTGTGACGATGCCGAGGTTTTTGAAAGTGGTGACAGCCAACCGGTGTTCTGTTCGTAGATTAGGTGATGATGGCACTGTGTTTTACCATCGATGGACCTGTGGAGGTTTGGAAGATGGAAGGAGGGAGCAGCGAGAATTTAGTACGTTTGTTGGGTGGGAAATATGAGTTTGGAGGAGAGAGGTGGGGGAGAAGGTGATAGGTTAGGAGATGATCTAACGGTTCAGATTGTTTTATGGCTTGTATCCACGGTTAAGATTAATGATCTGTGTGCTTTGTGTTGTTTTCTTGTGTGCCCTTGATTAAGATGATCTAACGGTTTAGACTTTGCCCATTAGATGGTTTTGGATTTTGCCTTAAGAAAGCAAATAATCCTACCAAATTATTATCCAAAGCAATTAAACCCCATGCCCCAAATCCCTAAACCCCAATCTCATACCTTATAAATCCATTTTCAAATAATAATTATAATTATTTATAGTAGTAGTTAAATTTTTCATAATTTATATCATTTATATAACCGATATTTACTTGTGTCAAATATCTCATTGTCTCATTTATCGGTAAATTAATTAGGGAATAACAAAGATTCATATTATTAAACAGATAACCCATCATATAAATATATACTTGAAATATTATCTTGAATCTTTTAATAAGCATAATGCTAATCGGTAAATATATAGTTATACTAGTTATATTGCTCTAAGGTCATTACTTATGAAACTATACTTCTTGTTCTTGGAATATTACTTATACGTCGATTATATGTTTTCAGTTTTCAGATGCATATAGCCTTAATGACTGGTATAGTTATAGTAAGCCAATATAGTTAGAGTAAGACATTGGTCTAATCGGCTTTTTAAAAATGTCTAACTCGTCTTTCGAGGAAGTTAATAAGAATTTATACTGATATGAGACGTCCTTTTTAACCAAACATGACGTGATATGCATAAATGGTCAAGTAAACGGAATACAAAGTATTTCATAATACAAAGTATCTTTAACATAAACAGTCCATGTAAATCATATACACCAATTAACTTATCGACTTATATCAATATATAGATCAAAATATCTAATGCTATATCAGTAATTCAGTATACATTAGTCTTGTGCAATAACAAATTGTTTCAATCTGTTTATGTGTTTAGATGTATTCGCATATATAACGTCTAATCGAATAAGTTAATAACAACTTCACTTATCAACTTGTTTTGCTTTAGTAATATGTTTTGTAATTGCGACACATAAAGTTTAAGCAAGGTTCATTTTGATAGATCATTGCCTTTTTCAGTTACATTGTAAGCTTACATTGATACGTTATATAATTTAGTATCAACTTGTTTCAGTTAAATTAGATATTTGAAATTTAAAATAATTGTAACTTATAAACGATTAACTACATTGGAGTGTTCTTATCTTCATTTATGTTATCGTTTCACATTGATATAATATCTAATAACCTTATACTAACTTGTTTCACTTCAATATTATTTTCGATATCGTAATGGAGGCATGAAGCAATGTTATGTTCAATCAATTGGTCTTGTAACTTGTAAGAGACAGTATACTCTTAATTTTAAACTGGACAACGGTCCAATCCCAATATTAAGAAGAGAACAAACCATCTTTGTAATATAGTGACTAGTTTAATCTAATTAGTGACAAGTTCAATCCATTTGGTTGTCACATTCTTTAATCGTTGTAGTTCGAGATTCGTTGTAATCCAATATCAATTTGGTTCACTCGAATATTATGTCTTAAAATCAAAATGGATACAACTTAATCTTACTTTAAATTAAGCAAAGTGATTTTCAGTTACTTTACTGTCACACATAGATACCTTGATCTGATATAATATTAACTTATTTTACGTCGATTATATGTTTTTCAGCCTCAATGACTAGTATCGTTATAGACTTATAGTAAGCCCTTATAGTTAAAGTAAGACATTAATATAATCAACTTTTTTAAAATGTCTAACTCGTCTTTTGAGGAAGTTTATAATAATTTATGTTGATATGAGACGTCCTTTTTAAACCAAATATGATATGATTTGCATACAACTAAAAGTTTGAATATCGACTTATATAAATTTGTCTTATTCCAAATCATATATATCAGTAATAAAATACACTTTTACCAATGTCACTTTCATACACGTTTTCATGAAGTACAACTATTTTTTTTCGAGGCAATTGCGGAAGTGCCGACAACACTTATATTGTTGCATTAATTTTTAACCGGACCCGAAAAAACATCTGGCCAAAACCCGACATGAAGCTCAATCTTTCCCGAACAAATACAAGAATGTGATTAACTTATACCCGAACCGATGCGATTATCGCCGAAGTTATGCGGTTTTCGTCAATAACTGAAATTAACCGAAACGAAACTGAAAATAACTGCAACAAATTTTAACTGCTATGGATTCAACCGTTGGTTGGTTTAACTGTTTGGATAAAACTGATTTAAACTGCAACTGAACTGAACTGAAAATGGAAAGGAAAAAAACTGAATTAAACTGAACTGAAAAGTTTGTTAACTGAACTGAACTGAACTGAACTGTTAATTATTTCAACTGGTACAAACTGAACTGATATCAACTGAACTGTTTGGTTATAACCATAACTGAACTGTTGAACTGAATTGACACCTCTACATGTAGCCTGAACACACAAGGTAATGAAAATGTTGAGACATGTGAGATATATGGTCCCAATAAGAGGTGAAAAAGTAGATATGTGAGAGGGAAAAGTTTCTAAAAATCGGTATGTACTAATTAAGAAGGCGTGATAGAAGTATATTTGTTGGATGCCTCGCGGTATCGAATACATCATTTGGTATTAGGTACTCCTCATATTGATACCACGTGCAAGAGCATTTGGTACCCATAAAAGGTTAAAAGAAAATCAATAGTACCCAAATTTTTCCAAATGATACTAGTGCTAAAATGGTACCATTATATTAGTTTTGGGTACTTATCGAAGTTTTTTTTCATTTTTAAAATCGATTTATTTTTTGGTACCTAATGCACTTGTATTTGGTACATCTGAGAGCATTTTGGTACCTCTTTGATACCGATTGGTATTGCATAAACATATACAGAGTGTTTCCCATGATTAAGAGTAAACTTCGATAAAAGGAAATTGTAGTGCACGATAAAGAATATGACAGTGCTAAGTCTTTACTTCAACTCAAATTTTTGTATGTCTTAGTTTGTTCCAATTGTTAAAGCAAGACCATTTTGACATTACAACTATAGTTTCTGGTTTCTTCCGGGAGGTGATGGTTTAAGGTTTTTTGCATGAAGATGAATTATGGATGTGATAGCTTCTTTAAAATGATGGAGGGAGAGGGAAATAGCTCTTATTTAAAGTATTTTTATTTTATTTTTTCAATTTTTTTAAATTAATCAAAGGTCATTGGAGACAATTTGATTTGGATTTCATCATTGAATTCAAAGCATGAATGACGATGAAAGGCCAATGAAAGTATAAAAAAAAGAAAATATGATGATATTTATGAAAATGGAAAGCGTATAATAGATAAAATTTCTAAAGTGACATAGACTCGATGGGAAAGGAAAAATGGCTAGCGTGAGGACTCTTTGACTCAACTTAGGAAACCATGAATAAAAGACTAAGCCTTTTAAAATGGAGATACTGCTTAAGGGGTTGTTGGTGATGCTGACTCTTGTTGTATGAGGTATTAGAAGTTTATCATCATCGATCATGTTTTGCTGTGCATTCATAGTATTTGGAGTAGGAGGTATTAGAAGTCTATCTCTCAACCGATCCTGAACAGAAATCGAATGGACCTGAGTAGTAAGTTTTTAGAAATGACTTGAAAATGAGATATGATTTTGAGATTAAAGGCTTGAAAATGATATGGGTTTTAGAATAGGATGGGCTTGACTATGTTGGACACATGGGCCTAACTATATGCATATGCATATATAGACTGGACTATGTAAGCAGACTAGATTCAATGACTGGGCCTATATAGTAATAGGGGAAACTAGCTTCGCTAGACTCAAGGATTTGGGCCTTTATGGGCTTTGGGAAGACTAGCTTCGCTAGGCTCAAGGATTGGGATGTTATGGACTTAGGCAGTTTTAGCTTCGCTAGATTTAAGGATTTGGGCCTTTAAGGACTTAGGGAAGACTAGCTTCGCTAGGCTCAAGGATTGGGCCTTTATGGACTTAGGGAGGACTGGTTTCGCAAGACTTAAGTATTGGGCCGTTATGGGCTTAGGGAAGATTAGCTTTGCTAGACTTAAGGATTAGGGCCTTTATATATGGAGTTAGGGAGGACTAGCTTCACTAGACTTTAGGGTTGGGCATTTATGGACTTAGGGAGGACTAGCTTCGCTGAACTCAAGGATTAAGCCTTTATGAACTTAGGGAGGACTAGCTTCATTAGGTTAAAGGATTGGCCGTTATGGACTTAGGGAGGACTAGCTTCGCTAGACTCAAGGTTTTCCTCTATAGTCTTATAGAGGACTAGCTTTGCTAGGTTCAAAGGGTTACCATTATGGCATTAAAAATGACTAGCTTCTCTGGGTTCAAAGGGTTGTCGCTATGGTCTTACGGATGACGAGCTTCGCTAGGCTCAAGGGTTGTCTTTATGGGCTTAACTTTGGATCGGACTGGGAAAAGCACCTGAGCTTGACTCTAGAATGGGCTGGGATTAGACTTTGATTGGGCCTACATGAGCTTGCCATACACTAGGGTTCACATAGAGATGTAATTGGGCATAGATTTTGACATGAGCTAGACTTACATGGGCCTAGGATGAATGCATGGACTCGAATGAACATGGGCCTAAGATGAATGCAAAGGCACTTAAATTGGGTTAATGGGATTCAGTTGATTGGACTAGGTTGATTGAATGAACTGGGCTTAGAATTTTCGAAATTCACTTTTATTTTGAAAAGGGTCACTTTTTTTTCTTTTTTTAGAGAAGATGATGATGGATTAATTTTGAAAAAGATTTTTTAAGTGATTGATTTTGAAGGTGATTTTTTTTAAAAAAGGATATGATGATGATAAAGTCTTTTGAAAAAGATAGAATAGAAGATGGTAGGATTGGTTTTTGAAAAGGTTAAATTTGTGTGAAAAAAAATTATTGGATAGGGTAGATGTGTTGAAAAAAATAGATTAGATAGAAGGGATGAGATGAGATATGCATGATGACTCAAAACTCTATTATGACCAGTAATCTAGATGCACTTTTAAGGATAGACTCAATCTTAAATGATATGCATGGAAAAGATCGTTCGTATCTTTGAATTAGGTGAGATTCGTTTGAAAATATGACCTAAAAGTGATCATGAATGATAATGCAAAGATGGATTGAAAACCGACAAATAAATCGTAGAGATTGAACAACGGAACGACTGAGTAGCTTCTGTGCCACGCAAGCAACGTGCGCCTAGCTCAAGAAGCTTGTGTGGCACGTAAGGTGATGCGCCAGGCACACGCTCTTGTGTGTGACGCAAGCTTCATGCATTTAGCGCATGATGTTCACGGAGCTGTTTTTTCGTTTCGCCAGTTTATTGGTCGTTTTTCGATATTTCTAGCCTAATTCGAGGGGAAAGCAAAGGGGAATCATGTTGAACATAGCAAACAAGGAATCAATAATGTCTAATAGACAAGAAATAGTATGCAGTTCCAACCTAAAGTCAAGATCTATGTTCGATCTATAGTCAGGCTTAGGTTTAGGCTTAAAATGGTCCATGACTAAGATATTAATCCCATGCTTCGTATATTTCCTTAAAAGACAACCAGTATAAGACGCACTCCAGTCTTAAGTCGGGATTAAGAGAGCAATGTCATGGTTGAGTGGGTTTGCTAATGACTAAGATCAAACACTATCACTCCGGAAGTTTTTTGGAGGGACAAAATGCAAAGCCTTAGGATGGCCTCACACATAGAACATGTGCTAATGAGGACATGACATAGAACTTATAGTGGCTCTGGAGAATAGCCATGCTTATGCAAAATTGTAGTGTTATTTAAAAGCATCAAACAAGTATGCATCGTATTTTTCGAGTTTCACTCACTCATGAAAAATTAAAGTTTGAATCCTCCCCAGTGAAGTCGCAAAATCGTAGGCATAATTTTATTGCCAAGGTGGGATGAGAGCGGATTTGCAACCTCATAATAAAGGTTTTAGTTTTGAAAATATTTTTTAAATAAGAAGGCGCAAACAAGTCTTCAAAAGAAGACTCATAAACGTAATTGGAATTTGGAAAACCATAGGGACTTATCTAATAATGTAGGTTTCCCATTCATGGCTACATAATTGGTCAATGAACCAAAGTTTGAGTTTGGGGGTGAGGGTACGAATATGATCATTAATCAAATCCGCCTATCTTTGGGATCTACTTAATATGATTTATGTCTAGGTTTATGCAAATTAATAACCATGCAATATAAGAAATAGTCTACGCTGGTTCATGAAACACAAAAAACTAAAATTAAACAATCAAATTACAGGGAACCTAACAGTTGTCTAAATTTTATAAATTTAGTATTAGAGCATGTACTTATGTCTTTAATTAGAAAAAATAAACATGTACGGTAATAAAAGCGATAAATAAATTAGCCTGCATATGAATATGATATAGAAATATTAAAGGGAAAGGAAAGATTAGAGATTTAGATAAGAATATAAAAGAACATGAATTCCTTTAAGATCAACATCATGAAAAGTAGATTGTAAGTAAAATAAGAATTAAATTAGAATTTGCCCTTAAGAATTATACCTCTATTGCCTGGGTGTTGTATTATGATCCACAGGAGGAGCGATCTTGAAATATGAAATTAATGGTCTTTGAGTGTTTGATGTATTTGGAGTGTTGTAGAGAGATATATTTTGTAGTATGAGGGCGTAGGAAAGCGTGAGAAAACGCATTTGTAAGCGTATGGAAGCATGAAAAAACTGAAGAGTAGAACATGAGGCAATTTTTAGGAAAACAATTTCGAAAATCGTGCGAACAAGATAAAAATAGTGATGCGCTTCGCGTATGTCACCAGCGCCTGGCGCAGGCTTCCTGCGTCAGCGCCGGTGCTTATGCGTTTCGATGTTGTGTGTGCGCATCCTGGTGCGCTTGACGCACCCGGCTGCGTGTCGCACAAAATGAGATCTAGAATTTTATTTGTTAAAGGATTATTTTTTTATCATGTGTTAAATAATATGTTTTAGATTTGGAAATCAGTTACCTTGAGGAATAAAAAATCCGATTTTCATTATATCTTTTGATTTAGGAAATATAATTAATTATCAAGAATACTTATATTTATTCAAATACAATTAATTATCAGGATTAATTAATTGAACTTTTCGAAAATATATAACCTAAGCTAAAAACATGCCATGTTGCCAACATGTATTCCCCCTTTCCCCACACAATCAAAAGAGATATTAAACGATAAAAATATGTGTTTTTAGACTCGAACTCATTACCTCTCATTTAAGTTACAAATGTACTAGCCAACTACTCTACAATCTCATGTTGGTCCTTGTGGGGAAAAAAAATCTATTCAAAAACAAGATAATGTTTTCGATTTTTAAAACAATTACCTATAATGTATATATTAATACTCATTAAATTAATGCTAATAATAGCGTGTCCTACCTTTTATTACTCTTATATTAAAAAAATCTCTTCAAATTTTTATAACCTTCGTAATTAACACTACTACTCCATTTAATTGTATCAGTTATATTCTTACATATTAACCTAAATTTCAAAAACAAGATTGTATTATATTTTGTATGTAATTATATTGTTTTATATATATACTGTCTTGAAGCCAAGGGTTATATTGATGAATAATTCATATTATAATTTATTATGTAGAAAAGTTAAAAGGAACTGGAAGATCATTTCCTGAGCACAACCCAATGCCTATAATCTACATTGTTAAATGATCTAGAGCATCGCTCGGACCAACAACTATTTTTTTCTAAAGACCACTTATGGCCACTTTACATTATTTACAATATAATTACAAAGGCCACATTAAGTACTAATTCCATCAGTAAAACCTAACATCCATATAATCACCTACTATAGGAAGAAAGGAAAAAAGGGAAATAGGAAAGCCAACATTCAAAATGAATTTCAATTTTTAAAAGCATTATCTCCCGTTTATAACCCTTGTGCATAATTAAGCCCAATTTTGGAAACCGTAATTTGCAAACTTTTCGAAAATTATTATCCCTAACTCAAATTAGGTAAATTTTTGAAGAGCAATGCAATTAATTGCTGCTAAATGTACAACTCTGAGTCTTTGATTTGTTGCTATGAATTAAGGAGATGAAAGAAAGATTTGAGAATATAATCCACAAAATTGTGTTTAGCGGTTTCCGTCATTTCATAATGTCACTCAAAGAAAAACTTAATAAGAGATAATTGCTTAAAAAAAGTCTTATTAATTAGTTGTTTTCAAAAAGTAAATATTAACGGATACTCTCTCCACTTCACAATATAAGGCACACGGGATATTCGAGGTCAAATTTTGACCATTATGTGTTAATTACACAAAATCTATATTGATAAAAATAATAAGAAAATAATATAAGTATAGTATTTTTTAAGATGAATCTATTGATAAATTTTTTATTTATCATATTATAAGATATATTTATGATAAAAACAATTTTTCTTAAAGCAATTAATGCCTTACTTTTGAAAGGAGGGAGTAGAGTTTAATTATTATAAAAGGAACAATTAACATAATTAATCCCAACTATGGCCGACCTTCTTATATTAATCCCAACTATTGTTTTACTCAGTATAATCGTAACTTTGTGGGCAACCTTCTCAAAACACTCTTAGTTATTTATTAACCTATTATAGTCGGTTTTGAAGGGTGTGTTGGTCACGTGACTACAACGGTTTAATTTCCCCTCTTAAACTTCTCCAAAATTAAAAGTTCCCCCAAAATCAAAAACTCCCCCAATTTGATTGCCCTAATTTGCCGTAATGAGTTCGAACAACAACTCAATGAATTCTTGCTCAAAATTAAGAGCCAGCAACATATTATAGCAAGGTGTGAGATGCAATCATGGGAATTCTGCGAGATTGAGAACAGTTAGGGCTGGAAAGGATTCTAGACGAAAATTTTATGGGTGCCCCAAATGGCCTGTAAGTTAAATATTTTTATTTATTTATTGTATCCTAACATTGTTGAGTGTTTATCTGAAAAAATGATTGATCTTGTATAGTTGTATTTCTTTTGTGTTGGAATTGAAGATTGGAAACTGTATGTTTTTTCACAGGGAGGATGAGGTGGCCGGGGTCTCTTCTTGAGGAGGATTATGTGGCTGAGAAGGATAGGATGATTTCACAGAATGTTGCAGAGAAGGATGTATTGGAAGAGAAGGTTAAGAAATTGAAGCTGAAGAAGAAGATGGTGCAAGATTTGGTGAATGGGCTGACAATTACACTAATAGCTTCATGGCTTTTCTTTAGTCTTGTAATATTTGCTAAGTAGACTTTGTACTGCAGTTCTAAGGTAATTTGGTGGTTGTGTTGTTTGTATTTTGGTCTTGAAAACTATGAATGAATGAATGACAGATTGTTTGCAACAATTGAAGTATATTTAGTAGCATAATAGTCTTCATTTCATAGCATTTCAAAAGAAGACCAAAACATTGCAAAATGGGGTCCAAATTCAGTTAAACAATTCTAACTAGATAACAGCAAGTCAGGGGCATTAATAATCATGCCCTACAAATCAGTGAACCAAGTTACACTATGTAGTTCAGTTACACAATTCAGGGCAAAAAATAAAGTGCTAAGCTGAATTGGTATAATGACAATGATTTAATTCACAAAAGTAAACTTAAAGTGAACTCACATTTGTGTAAACATTTCAACCATGATCATACAGAAAACCAAAGCCTTATGGGGTCTAAACCGTGAAAAGTGCATTCATGAGAAATAAATGACATCAAACATCATATCATTACAATAAAATGAGAAGAAGAAATTAAATCTAACCTGATTCCTCCCTCTCCCCCTTCCTCTTTCTCTAGTGCCTCCTCCCCTACTGTTGTTGCTTCCACCCCTACTGCCTCCTCTGCTGCCACCCCTCATGCCTCCCCTGCTGCCTATGTCGCCTCTTAGCACTCTACCCCCAACACCTAATATGGAAGGTTCTGCAATTACATCATGATGAGGGTTGATCTTGCTTATGTGCCCTGGTCAGCAATCCTTGCCTTAGGTGGCCTTCTCCTATGTCTCTTTGTGGTTGTTCAACCTGCATGTCTTTATCAGGGCACCTCCTTTTATTACGGGAGGTTGAATGACACACATTGCATGACATAAGCACTCCATGCTTAGTTAAACTACAAGCCTTTTTAGGATCCTCATGGAGATTTTTTATTATGTTCTTCTTTGGTCTACTAGGGCCTAGCTTGATTGGGGGAGGGTCAATAGGAAAATTAACCTTATGCCAATGTCTTTCTCCAGTTAAAGGACTTATTGAGCTAGAACAAATTCCCGTGTAGATCCGTTTCTTGTAGAGATCATGCACATAGTCCTGTGCTTGTTGATGCAAGAAGAATATACAAGAAATTGCATAGCAACAAGGGATCCCACTAAGGTCCCATTTCCTAAAAGTGCATGTTTTCTCTGCTAGATTAACTGTCAAAGCATCTATTCTATGACTGACTTGGAAAACCATGGCACTGGATGGGTAAGCACAACGAAAAGCAGCTTATTCTTTCTCCTTCTCTAGTTTCAGTTGAACTCTTGGGCGCACACCATTGCTTGACTTTTCTCCATCTCTTGCCTTTTCACTACCATCATTTGCATCAAGGATGTCCTGATATCCTCCAACATATATATAATATGCTTGTTTCTGGCCTTGATGATGTATCCATTAAAGGTTTCAGCCATGTTGCTCAAGATTACATTACACTTTGTATTTGTCTTCACAAATGCTATACAAAAGAGCTGGGTCAACCACCTCCATTTCTTCAAGTGCCTCATTGTAATATGCTTCATTATATGCCTTTGCGCATTTCCAAAACATCAACTTCATCTCATCCCCCTTAAATGTCTCGTGCCAATTTGCATAAATATGTCGGGCACAATGCCTATATTTTGCTTTTGGTAATCCATTCCCAACAGTATTCAAAATTCCCATTTCAAAATGAACAACAACATTCATGAGAAAGCATGAAGATTATACCAACAAATCATAATTAGAAAGCATGAATAAATCACATAACATTTGCAGGTTATAAGTAGGTAAGCACATAAATAAATACCTGGTGCTCATTTGAGAAGATGGTCCACCATTCACCATCTGTTTCACCAACTATAGTCTTCAATTCAGTGATGAAACAACTCCAAGACTCGTTGTTCTCACCCTTTACCACTACCCATGCCAGTGGGTACATTTGCTCGTTTGCATCTCTTCCAACAGCACTCAATAACATACCAGCAAGGAAGGTTTTCAAGAAACAACCATATATGCACAAGACTTTCCTACATCCATTTTGAAAACCATCCCTAACACCATCAAAAGAAATGAAGAGTCTTTGGAAGATAGGAGGGTCTGAGCTTGAATCAGTTTGTAACTAGAAATGGTTGATAGGGCATGCTATCTTTAAAGCTTCCAAGTATCTTCCCAGTTTGCTGTAGTGGTCATTGACCCATGTAGCTTTCTGTGAGTATAGTACTTGACTTTATATGCAAAGCCTTTTGTAACAATCACCCTATATGCTCTCCTAATAGTCTCAATAATTTCATATGCAGGCCAATGAGGTTTAGATTTGAAAACCTCTAACAATTGCATTGCTAACCATGTGGACTTCAATTGTTTATTTCTGTTGCATGTATGTTGTGGATCAACTAATTTAATGATGAAAGATGCTTCTTTGTTATCCCAACTACCATAAAGCTTAAATGGACACCTAGGTAAACATCTCACACCTAGCCTTTGTTGCCTTTTTTTGTCACTCACAGTGAAACTCACATTCCTTCCCTATGCAATAGCATATCTAACAACACAATCCCTGAAAACTTATCTGTTGGGGAATCTAATACCCGCAGTCCACTTCAACTTAATGAATTGAGTCAGTCCTCTCATCAACAACTTTAACCCTAGATCTCCTTTTCCTCCCCACAGTGGCATCATCATCACTTTCCACTAGGGTATGTATCTCATCACCACTAGATTCATACTCACTCAAACATTCACTGCCTCCAACATCTCCCCCAGTACCTTCCCTTTGTTGCCCTACCAACCTAGAAGCTTCAACATCCCTTTGAAGTTTTCTAGCTACAGCTATTAGGGGTGTTCAAAATATCCGATCCGGGCGATCCGATCCGTGATCCGGTCGATCCGATCCGATTTTTCGGATATCCGATCCGCTTTTTTAGTTTTCGGATATTTCGGATCGAATACGGATCGGATTTTTAAAGTTTCAGATATCCGAAAATATCCGAAATATGGGAATTTTTCGGATATTTTCGGATATCCGATCCGAAATATCCGTTTTCAAGACCGGATATCCGAAATATCCGATGATCCGATCCGATCCGAAACATATTTTAAGAACTTTTCCTTTGAAAATTTCAATTTTTTTAGTTTTCGGATATCCGATGATCCGATCCGAAATTTCGGATTTCCGATCCGATCCGAAATTTTCCGGATCGGATTCGGATCGCACTTTTCCCGATCCGAAATTTCGGATCGGATCGGATATCCGAAATGAACACCCCTAACAACTATAGCCTCTTTGTTCCATCCCCTAATTCTTTGCAAGGACTGATGTGCTCATCATTATCTGTATCCCCATCCTCCCATAGTGTTTCCTCCCCCAAAGTTTCTGGTACCTCTTCTCTCACCAAGTCATCATCTTCACCACCTTCACCCCTATCACCCCCTGATCCTCCCACAAACTCAAAACCCTCTTCTGAACACAAGCTCACCTCAGTACCTTCATGAGAATCATTGGCTCCAGGGTCATAACCAGCATCTGTTTGTTCCTCCTCACTCCTAGTAGTATAATATGCTAAGATTTCATTTTGGGTTAAAGGGCTAGGTTAGAGATACCACTGGTGCGGGGTGGGCGGGCCAGTTTATGGGTCATAGCGGGTCAGGCTGAGATTTCATGGCCCAGGATCGGACCGTGAAATTCATGGTTTGGGCGGGCTTGTCCACGGGCTTAAAAATCTTGGCCCACACAGGTCTCTTACCAGTTTTAACGGTTCGGTGAGCGGTTCCGGCATTTTGTGGGCCTAGCGGGCTGGACCAGGCTGACGGTGCGGCATGAGAATTTTTTTACTTATTTTTTCAAAATTATTGAATCATTGAAATTATTTATTATTGTTACATAAAACCTTTAAAATTAATTAAAATATATATAATAATTAATATTAATGAATAATTTCATTATTTTTGAATTTGATTGAATTATAATATATGCAATTTGATCAAAATATACACAATTGGTTGAATAATTACTTGGGTTGGGCTGGTCCGGTTCATGGGACGGGCTGGACCAGTTTCGTGGACCGGGCTGGGCGAGTGGGCTTTCGTGGGTTGGGCTCAAAAAGTTCGGCCCATGATCCACACACCAATTTCACGGTTCGAGGTGGTCTGGACCGGGCTTTTCGGGGGCTCAACCCACACGGCCCACGAGGCGGGCTGGGCTAGATGGGCTGGATTGGCCCGCATTGTTGGCCATCTCTAGGTTATGTGGTCTATTATCATACAAATCAAAATAGTCAGGGGGGAGTGAATCCTAAGTCTGGGGGGGTGTTGGCTTCACCTGCTCCACATCAGGTTGTTGGATACTTATTTCAGGAAGTTTATTTGGGGGAGGGATTACCTGGGGTAGTCTGGAGGAAATCCTAGTTGGAACTTCACTGCTGCTCTTCTTTTTGGGTTCTGTCTTTTTAGGTGGGGCACACTTCATCTTCTAGGGTCCATATTGTGTAATGTGCTGGGGTGATTCTGTTTGGGTACTTGGCCAAGTTGCTTAATTGGGCCAGTTTGTTGACATGGGCCTTGTGTCTCATAAAACCCACTTTCCTTCCTCATTTTTCCTACAGATTTCCTCCTTGGACTCAGTTTCTTTCTACCATTTCTACTCTCATAACCACACAAAATCACCTACCCCATCTCCTCATCGAAGCACCTATTTACTGCAGTACGATCCATATCAGGCCCTGCTGCAGTACTATCCATATCAGGCCCTGCTGCAGTACTATCCATATCAGGTTCACACAAAAGCAAGGGGAGACCCTGCTGCAGTCATAGACCTCACTCATCATCTGGACTTTCCTTAAACCCTCTTCAAATGATCTACTAGGTTCAAAGTAGAATATTTGGTCACTTTTTTGATACCTTCCACACTTTCGTGCCAGTTCCTCAAGCCATAACCAACAGAGTCCATTAGGATCTACATTAAAGGTCCTACATTCCCCTCCTATGTAATCCAACCCACTTAATGTCTTCTTAAAGACCTCCCCATGCCACATTCTTATTGTAATTCCATCATAATTACCCTAAATTTAAGAAACTAAAATTATGAACTTTAGTGACAGTAGTACCTAATTAACAAAAATAGAAAAAAAAATTATGTAATCCAACCAAGTTTTCCAAAAACTTAACAAAAGCAAAAGGAAATAAAATGTTTACCTGCTCCATAATTCACCAAGTGGGTTGCACAATTCTTCTTCACCTTCGAAATTTCTTCAAAGTAAGAACAAAAAGACCTCTGGTAACGGTTTTAGTTGAAGATTCATGTTAGCCGACCCCAAATCCATTTGGGAATAAGGCTTAGTTGTTGTTGTAAGAACAAAAAGACAGAATTCAGAAGAAAAAAAAAACAGAAGTGTGGGAGATGAAAACTCGAACTCGCTGTGAAATGGAAGCTGAGGAGAAAAAGGTTGGATCTGCAGGGATTAAGAACATTTGAGTATGATGAATTAACATAACGATTATGTGAATAACACATAGGCTAGGTATCTAATAAAGCATGCTAGTAAAATATAGCAATTAAAATATTAGTTACTTAGAGGTAGGATATACGAATTAGTGTAACTTGTGTTATGTGATTGTGTAGCGTTCTGTCTTCTGGCAGTAAGTTGTGTTATTAAGTAGTTATGATTAACCCAATGAGATGTAACCCTAGATGGGGAATAATGAATTTAAGTATGAGAGCATATATTTTGGAGGTTTTGAATATACATTGTGATCATGTGGAGAGACAACAGGTGCTTCCTTTCTGGCAATAACTCCTTAAGAGATATCAATACTACAAATCGCGCATCATTTCGACGCATTTTGGCTCATTTTTCGACACCAAAATGCGTCAAGAAAAGTCGAGTCGAAAATTCTCAGCGCCTAAAAGCGTCGCTAACCTCTACGCTTTATGGTGTCCATAACTCTCGCTAGGCATCGCCAAATGCTATTGTTCACGCGCCAGATGAAGGTTTGGCAAAACTTTTCAGCGTCGAGAATTTCGACGCTTTTTGGTGTCCAATAATTCTCGACGGCCTTTTGTGCTGAAAATCTCATTCACAGTATCAAGTATATGCTCACATGAATATTTATAACGCCTAAAAGCGTCGAGATTTTGCTTCATTTCTTCAAAAAAAATATTGCTAAATTTATGATGAATAGCAATGTCAAAGTTCAAACACCTTTATCTAGAGGATCCTATCACCATCTCTCAAAGTCCCCAACTATACCTTTGTGTCTTAATCTATCTAACGAAAAGACACTTCACACAAATCCCCCATACCATAAATGATTATGCTGCCTACAAAATGTAAACACCCGACTATCTAAGATATTCATGAGCATACAAACGGACATATTATTTCTATGTTGAGAGCCGATGCATCAAGTGCAATGTCACTGCTTTTGAGCAGCTTGTGGCAGACATGACTTCAACTTCAACTGGAGCACATTGTTCATTACACGAATAGTTGGCAACAGCTTTACTTGAGCTCAAGGTGTGTGTCATCTGCTTAATCCAGCATATTCTGTAGACAATGATATTATTGATTGAATTTTCACACTAACATATTATATATCCATGAAACCATTATTCTATATGTTTCTAAACATGTTGCTGAAATTAAATATGGAACGTACTTGGATGCGATGTAAAAAATATCCATGTATTATTGTACGGAGAGATAATAACTATAATAGCATAGTTAACAACTATAATAGCCTTAATCTATTGATAAGGATAAGAAACAAAAGTATTGTATGTCCTCCTCATTCTTCAAGAACCAACAAGCAACTTGTACGAATCAATTGAAAGGTAAAGTCGTTGCAATTTGATTAAAGTATATGAACTGCAACGAACAATAGGAAAACAACTTCATAAACCCATCAAAAGATTAAAATCATATTATCTTCTAGCTGCCTCTCTGAGCCTTGCAATACACATATATAAGCTCGGATCCCGAGTCCCAACCATAAACTGTAACACTTTTCATACTTTGTTTTAAATAAAATGTGATTCCACATATTCTTCAAGCCCAAGAGATGGCCAAAAAAGCCAGCAGCAGTGAGTATCTAGCTTTTGTCTTACCTTTTTCTTCTATCTGTTTAGTGCCCACCAAAAAGACCCATAAATCTTTACCCTAACTATTTCTAAGTTGTCTATACAACAATATTGTCATTCATCACAAGCTAATAGCTATCTACAACCATTGGAACTGGACCAAGAAGTATCAGATTTGCTCATGTATATTGTCAAACTAATTGCTAATCTTTTGTTATTTAACTTTTGGCAACTGAAATTCAGGTTGGAAATATAAGTTAGTAAGGCTTACCAGAACTATACATGTAAGAGGAACCTGTTGTAAACTAAATTTTAATCATAAACTCTTATCCAATAACTTGTAAATCATGTGGGGAATTGCAATCCTACAAACAGAAAAAGAACGGAAAGGGATTACAAATTTATAAAAAATTGAATTTGCAAGTTTCGACATGACCATCAGATATCATCTTAATTAGTCCAAAAGAAAGACCTCCAAAATCTATTATATAAAAAGTAAGCAAAAAGCCCTAAAAAATAAAAATTTATACCGAAAGAAAGACCTCAAAAATTCAGACACTCAAATTAGATAAACAAATACCTGAAAGTCCTTTGAATTGAGATGAAATTCGGAATGGATGAACTGCGAATCTAATGAAATATATGAACCCATTTAGTAATAAGAATTACTCAAGGTCTTGACAAAGTTTTCACAGAACATCAGTTGTTAATCTATGAGTTTTTGCAGATCGTGGGAGAAGTGAGAGAAAGAGGGTGAAGGGGATAGATCGTGGAAGTTGGGGTTGGGGGTACTATCGAAAAAGGGAATTTAGGAAGCATATGAGGGTTAGACTTTAGGTTTTTTTTTTTTTTGGTACAGCCTCGACTATAAAGATCGCCGAGGTAGATCGCTCCAACAAAGCACCTATGACGCTGAAGGCAGTGCGTTAAGGGAAAAGCGTCCAGAAACAACGATTTTTCTAGTAGTGTTAAAATGGTAGTAGCTAAATTGAAGCTCTCAAGTCTCAAGTATCCCTTCATTCTCCTGTTGTGCCTTTCCATTTTGTATGACCTTCAAAAAAACGAAATGTAATAAATACTAATTTCCTTTACACTCAGCATAGTCAGAGAGGAATGTTGGATCACCACATTTAGACCACTAAAAATTGTAACAATCAATCACAGTGCTGGAATTCGTGTATGAATTCCATAGTACTTCAATCATTCAAGACACGGAAACTACTAATTTCGTTACCCAAACTCTATGTTAGAAGCAGTAAAAACTATCTCCTTAATTTCAAGTA
>CANSNZ010000441.1:100000-142500 GCA_947646795.1 Beta lomatogona
CTTTGAGGCTTTGACATTCATTTCCAAGTCCAAGCCATTCTTCATGGTTCTTTTTCTCCCATAACACCTAGAAAATATGTTTAACACATAAATTAAAACAATATTTGTAAAGATATAATTTTATAAAATCATAACTTATTCATTTATGTAATAGAAAGTATAAGATTAGAGAAGAGTGAGAAAATAACCTCATAGAAGAACGCAATTTATGGAATAGGAATCATGATTTCTTTTGGTTCATCTTCATCAACAAACTACAAATATGAAATTATAATTAGCTATAAAAACAATATCTATGAACATAAAACAACAAAAATAATTTTAGCCTTACTTTGTTCTTTCTCTTGATTCCAAAAGTAGACCTACACCAATCTCCCGTGCAAATCAACATTTGCACGGTTTTCGGAAGCAATGAAGATCGATAAGGATCAATAACTCGACTCCCAGCGCTAAATGTAGCCTCTGAAGCAACAGTGGTAGTAGGAATAGCTAACACATCAGCAGCCAATCTAGACAAAACAACAAATTTGCTAGCTCTTTCCTTCCACCAATTTAAAGCATCAAACCTATGTCCTTCATCAGTTGCGGTACATTCCTCAAGATATACATCAAGTTTTGATTTTCTAGGCTCCACTCTTTCCCCACTTCTAACAACTTGTAAAACCCTTGACATCCCCGGAAGGCTCCCCCCTTGAACTATATGTGGAGCTCCATTCCTACTTTCTCCAAGGTCTTCATTCAAAGGAGGATACAAAGCCTTATACTCATCATACAACTCATACAAAGTATCTCTAACCTTATTAATGTTCTCCCTAACAAGATTTGAAGGAAACATATGAGGAAATGTAATTTCAACAACCTTCATTTTCAAACGAGGGTCTAACACTCCATCAATAGCTATGAGTAAATTACATTCACCCCAATATTTATCAAATCTTTCTTTCATGTTTTTCACCATATCTTTCACAAAAGGATCGGGAGAATTAGCATTTTTGTCCAACATTTCTTTAATGTAAAAAACTTCACTAAGGAAAAAGTTGGAAGTAGGGTACTCAGAACCCGAGATAACATTTGTGGTATCATAGAACACCTTTAAGATCTCAAGAAGTTTTTCAATTTTATGCCAATCATCAGAACTAGGACAATAAACATAATCATTATCCTCCAAAGCAAGTCTAGAAAATGCCTCCTTAAACTTGATGGCACATGATAACATATCATAAGTGGAATTCCACCTAGTCTTGCATTCAAGAACCAACCTCCGCTCTATGAGATTGAATTGTTGGACAATTTCCGCAAATTTTCTCATTCTCGCTTCACTTCCATTGAGGTAATCTACGGTATCATGAACATTCTTGACAATGATTTAACTTGCTTGAGACCATGTTGCACCATAATATTCAATATATGTGCGCCACAACGTACATGAAACAATGCTCCACCACATAACAACCTCTTTGTAAGTGAGAAAGTATCCTTTAAAATTTGTATGCATGAATCGTTTGCGGTGGCATTGTCAACCGAAACCGTAAAAACCTATATTTAAAAAAAATGTAATTGTTATCATAAGTAAAGATCAACTAGCTACTAGCATGTAAGAATAAACATATTATTCAAAAGAATTTGACAAACACTTACTTTATTCTCAATTTCCCACTCCTTTAAACATTTGAAGATGCAATTTGCTATGTCTTTGCCTTTCCGAGGAGGAGGTATATGGACAAAGCTCAAAACTCGCTTTTGGAGTTTCCAATCACGGTCAACAAAATGACCCGTAAGAACCATGTACTCAATCCTTTGTGGTCTAGCACGCCAAAGATCGGTGGTCAAGGAAATTCTATCTACATCCTTGAAAAGAGTCTTTAGTTTCTTTTTCTCCGCCTCATAGACTTTGAAAGCATCAGTTTTTATAGTGTGGCGTGAAACAGATGTCCATTGAGGTATCCCACTCTTTAACATCATGTTAAAACCTTCTCTTCTACAACACTAAAAGACTTTTCATGCATGACAATCCAATTAGCAATCCCTTCCCTCATACATAATATATCTAGCTTACCATTATGTAAAGCAGTAACACCTCCAGAATTTGGTGTACCCACACTTGAATCAGATGGCAAAAAATTAATCATACTTTGTTGCTTTAATTTCAATTTTCTTTGAGTACAATTAGACAAATGTCTTTTTAAATGACTCGTAGTGCCACTCTTTAAAACAGTGAGACGAGATTTACAATGCTTACATTGAGTTTTCCAATCCCCATTTATTTGTATGAGATCCTCCATATCCTTCCACACCTCAGATTTTCTTGGTCTCTTGAAAGGATGACCATGCTCTTCCCCATCTAGCTTTTGATTAGACTCAACGTGAGGTTCTAGTGGCTCTTTCTCCATTTCTTCATCTTGGATCTCATCATCAACACGTACAAAAAATTCTTCCACATTAGGAGTAGAAGAGCAACCAGGAGTCGATGATGGTCCACAAGTAGAATCATTATCTGTTAAAAAAGCCAAACCAGCACATTTACACAGTGCATGATATCTTTTGCAACATAAGAAATATAACTGATATTCTACTACATATGCTAACAAACCAGGATCATATGCCAACAAACCAGGATCATATGTAGCTGACCAAGATGAAGTTTCCACAAATCACTAACTCAACAAGCAAAACAACAATGGCAGTTTGCACAAATCACTAACTCAACAAGCAAAACAACAATGTCAGACTTATCACAAAGTAAATAACAAAGTTGTCTTCTTCCTCCATATAAGTGGACTTCAGTCTAAAACGAATCATATAACTAACCCAAAACAGTCATCTGGGCAACAAGTTTGCATACAAAATATCAATAATTTTTAGGTACTTATAAATCAAAATTACTCCACTTGCTAATTGATGTAGTTGTGAAGAACAAAGCGTACAAACAACAGAAATTCAAAGGCCACAAAACAATAAATCAGAATAAAAAATTTAACAAATGCTCGAAAATTTCAGATAACATACGAATGAAACAGAACAAATCAATCTTAGAATGAAAAAAAAAATCATATAAATACGAAAAAACGAAAAAGAAAACTAAACATCATGCTCGCAAATTTCAGATAAAATCGACAAAGAAAACTATAAAAAATGAAAAACATATATAATACCTGTCATCCTGCTCACTAGTCGCTGCCGAAGACGATCTGCTAGCAGCCTGGATGAAAAACGCTGCTCGCCGCCGAGATGAACCGCCGAGATCAATCACCTTGAACGGGAGAATGGGAGAATGGAGATTTAGGGTTTTTCGAGTAACCTTGAAAGCTTGAACAGCTGGGAAGAATTTACGCTTCTTTTCCCCAATCTTCTATTTGGTTTGTATGTTTTAGTTGGGTTTGGGTCGAAAATTTTAATCTTTGGTTTATATTTTTGAAGTGGGCTAAAAACTGGGCTATATTTTTTAAAGTAAAAATTCATGTTGGCTTAATAATCAATCTATAAAAAATTGTATTTTAAAAGTTTTCGAACATGTTTGCGAGCTTTCGAGCCGAACTCCACTAGGCTCAGGCTCGGCTCGTTAAGGTCGCGAGCCGATCTCGAACTCGAGTCGAGCCTTCTCGAGCCGAGCCTTGACCGAGCAGAGCTCGAACAGTTTGCGAGCCACCCAGGCTCATCAGCACCCCTAGCGTCGACAATCGACACAACACGCAAAGTAAAAATTGGCCCGACATTTGCAGGGAGGCGTCGAGGACAATGCGTCCAGAAAATACTTTTTTTGTAGTAGTTAATTTAGATAATTAACTACCTAAATTAAGGTTAGTTATTTTCAAAATCATTTACTTAGGTTAATTATGGTTTAAAGGGTGAATTCAGGCCAATGCATGTGCTTTAGAGGAGCTAGAAAATTCTGGATAACACTACCATGGGAAAATACGATTTTGACCTTATTACTTTGAATAAATTATGAAAGTAACATAATCCTAGCCTTACCTATAATTAGGGGATCATATAGTTCTTTTTTTTTTTTTTTTGACATCGAGATAACGTACAAATCATAAATTAAAAGTAATACTACTATTTCGACGACTCCAGTTGGCTATGTTGTGTGCTTCCTTAACACGTTCTTTGGAGACCTTCACAACCTGGCACCATTGGAGAGTGTTAGCTTTTTGTTTTATTTCACTTACACTAGTAGAATAATGGCTTATTGTTGCGGTCATTATGTGGCCTATTGCGGCGGTTTTGACCGCGCAACAATTAAGGGCGCAGCAATAGGTAATTAACCTATTGCTGCGGTCAAGACCGCAGCAATAAACCAAGCTATTGCTGCGGTTCCTACCCAAAACCGCAGCTATTGGTTTTTTTTAATAAAAAAATAAAGCCAATTGCTGTGGTTTTGGGCAAAAACCGCAGCAATAGGTATACATAAAAAAAATTTAAAAAACTTTTTTTTGTTTTCTGTGAATTTAAGTTATCAGAAATCAATAAAAAGAATGAAAAGAAGGATCGTGGCTAAGACTACGGAAGTAATAAAACAATATAAAATCAACTTTATTTATTCAATAATAACGATATTTTACAAGAGCCAAATTACAAAAAAATATATATAAAAAACAGAACTAATAATGAAAATTGAAAAAAAACGAAACAGAAACCAGTCAACAAAATAGAACCGGGTTCACAAAGAACCCTAACATTAGATCTTCACAAAGGAAAAACAAATTAAAGAAAAAATAAATAAAGTAATCAACAGATCTGATAAAACGAGTAGGTGCGAAGGAGACTAGAAGCAACAGCGGACTTAGTGCAACGCGGTGTCAGACTTGGTGCAGAAGGCGGCGACGGACTTGATGCAGATGGTGGCGAGGAAGGCGACATCAACGACCTCCCCGATTTCTCGTGTCATCGCTGATTCCGAGAGGAGTGAGAAAATTGAGGACAAGAGTGCACGCTATTCTCCAGTGGTCGAGCGACGAGCGCGAGTTATTCTCCGTTGAAACTCGCCGGTGGAAGGAGTGAGAGAGAGGATGAGGGAATAGAACAAAGGAGGAGGAACGAGTGAGAGAGGTTGAGATTATTTCAAAAAAAAACGAAGAGGAGTTCGAAGGAGTGAGGATAGAGAACGAAGGAGTGATATCTGCCATGAGAGAGGGAGAAGTGAGAGAGTCAGAGAGGAAGAAGTGAGTGAGGCACCGACTTGTGAATTAGATTTAGGATTTTGTTATCATATTGGGCTTTTTTAATATTAGGCTTTTTTAGATCTAGCGCAGACCTATTGCTGTGGTTTTTGGCAAGAACCGCAGCAATAGATTAAAGTATTATTTTTTTAATATTATTTTAATCTATTGCCGCGGTTCTTGTCAGAAACCGCAGCAATAGGTCTGGTCAAATAGTCAACTTTTTTTCAAAAATTTTCCCGTTGAAACCATATTGCTGCGGTTTTCGGCCGAAACCTTAGCATTATCTTTATTTTATATTTTATCTTTTCTTTTCACGTCATTTATTGTTGCGTATGAGTAAAACCGCAGCAATAAGCAATTATTCTACTAGTGTTACCATCCAGTGGATGGTGATATCCAACGTTCTATTTGAGCGGAGCGATTGAACCAGCTAAGCCGAATCCATTAGAACTTGTAGTTATTTGTAGCCTTGTCCCACAGCCCATGTAATGGCCCGATGTACTACTTTTGCTTCAGAATGTAGAGCTGAACTAGCATGTTCCCGAATCCCTTCCCCAATTAAACCTGTGGGGCCTGGCGAATCCTGGATCCAGGCATGACCTCCCTGAAGTGTGTAGTGGTCCTATGAGCCGTCTGCTGACAGTGTAATTTGTGGGAGCCCAAACAATTGTTGCCTAAGGTTGGCTATCAGAAATCCAGGAGGTGTTGAAGGATTTAGGAAGTTCAGAACTTTGATGTGGAGGAGAGTAAGCAAAAGTATGGTGTTGTTGGAGTGCCTCCTGGATGAGGGTTGAAGTAGCTGCTGGAGTAGCTTGTTGGTTACGGAAGACTGAGTTGTTCCTGCCACACCATATACTCCATAAGGTGGCGTAAAAGACTGGAAGTCGTGGCCCTGCCTGACCATCTTCTTTGTAGAATTTTTTTACCCATGCTATTAGCCGTTTTTGGATTGACGCAGAGTGTTGAATTGGGTTACAATGCACCAAAGAACTAGTAGACCAAGTCACCAAAGCATTTGGGCAGGTAAGGAGGCAATGGTGTAGGTCTTCACTAGTTGTGGAACAAATCGGGCAAAGGTCGTCATGGCCCATGCCTCTTTGGAAAAGGTTGGCTTTCACTGCAAGGCTGTTGAGCCAAATTTTCCTGATGAAGAGTTTCCATTTTGGCATGATACTCGAACTCCACAGATTGCGGAAGAAAAAGGCTTCCTGGGGAGTGTTCATGCTGCAGATTTCCTGCTGCTGGAGTAACACAAAATAAGCTGATTTAGTTGTAAAAGCCCCGGATCGGGTGTGAGGCCAGTAAAGGGTATCCTCGTGGACACCCTCTGTAGGGAGCTCAGTACCCAGGATGCGTCTAGTGTTGTCCGGAGTGAAGAGGGAGGAGATGAGGGATATTCCATTTGTTGGTGGCAAGGTGTATCAGATGGTTAGATTGGAGAGAAGCTGCTTGTGCTAAAGTGACATTGTCTCAGAGAAGGGGGGTTGTATTTTGGATCCATTTGTGTTTGGCAGCGAGAATGTGTTGTCCATCACCCATTTTCCATGCACTGTGAAAGTGAAGGAGACTTTCGCCTAACAGGAGGCCACGAGTGCCCCACGAGTTATGGCTTTTCTTACGGTGTAGGGTGTAGGCTTTGGTAGGGGATCCAAAAACTTTAGCAACAAGGAGGTGCGGGTTGTTATAGATTCTAGACACTTTCTTCATGAGTAAGACTTGGTTTAGAATACTCACATTACAAATACCCAGGCCTCCAGTTCCTTTTGGTAATTGTAAACCCCCCGTTTGCGCCAAGCAATTCCCTGGCCGTGCCCATTAGACCAAAAGAACCGGGCAATCATGGCATCAATCTTATTCGAGATGTTACTTGGAATGCTAAAGTTGTTGAGGACATACGCAATGCTTGCTATCAGGACAGTGTTGACGAGGATGAGTTTCCCTGTTGGAGAAATGGCCTTAAGATTCCAACGGTCAATAGTACTAGCCACCTTGTCCAATAAGAAAGTGAAATGTTGTACTTTGGAGCACTGAATGTCCACCGGGGCACCCAAATATTGACCTAGGGAGGGCTGACTCCCTGTCTTGAGGATTGATTAATATGTGTGTTCGGCATCTGTGTCAACGTTGCGGCTAAATTTGATGTAGGACTTCTGAAGGCTAACAACCTGACTAGAGATGGCACAAAATCGGAAAACCAAAGTCGAGAGGTGCTGGCATGCAATTGTTGAAGCTTTAAAGAAAAACAGCACACCATCCGCAAAGAAAAGATGGGAAATAATAGGCCCCCACATCAGCTGGGGAGTCCATCGAATTGCTTGATGTCTGTGGCAAGGGTTGTCATGCGCGAAAGGACATCCATACAATATAGGAAAAGGTAGGGAGAGAGGGGATCTCCTTGGCGTAGGCCACAATTTGGCTTGAAAGCCTCCGTCATGCGGCCATTGATCAACACTTTATAGGAGACCGTTGAGATGCATTGGTATATTAAGGAGACCCAGTGCTCTGGAAAGCCATACGCTTTTAGGACCTTTTGGATAAAAAGCCAGTTTACTCAGTCATAAGCTTTGTTCATGTCTAGCTTGAGAATTGCCAGATGGCGACCGCCTGTCTTTACCTATTGACAATATTAGTAAGTTCATGACTGACCAGAATATTGTCATCCATATGGCTCCCAGGGATGAAAGCATTTTGATAATCATTGATGGAAGTTGCTAATATAGGTTTCATTCGATTAACGAGACATTTAATTTGTACATTGTGTTGTATAGGCTAATGGGCCGGAGATGGTTGGCTTCTTCTGGTGCTGCTATCTTAGGGATGAGGATCAAGAGGGTATTATTCCATTCCTTTAACAAAAAGCCCGAGGCAAAGAATTGGGTGATGGCTTTGAAGACTTCCGGACCAAGAATATTCCAGTGCGACTTGCAAAAGCGTGAGGGAAATCCGTCCAGACCAGGCGACTTTTGGTTATTGATGTCAAACATTGCTTGACGGACCTCATCAAAAGTGAAGGGCTGCATTAAATCGGAGACTTGGGTGGGTGATAGTTGTGGAAAGTTCATTTCCTTTAGCACCAGATCAATTTGTTCCTCACCTTGGCTGTTATCCTGAACTATGGGGATGTGGGGGAGGTGGGTTTGGTAGAGGACTTGGAAATGGTTTTGGATTGTGCCTGCAATCTGTGCTGGAGAGTCCACCCATTCCCCATCCTGGTTACGGATCATGTAGACTCGTCTATGGTGTTGCCGTTGTTTCATTTTATTGAAAAAGTATCTGAGTGGGAGGTCAGCACGTTGAATTTGTAGATCCTTGTATCTTTGTCCCCAATATAGCAATCCAAGATCAATATCCTGAAGGTGTTCTTGTCGTTGGGACGTCACCGGGAGGGCATCTGTCAGGGAAGTGATCATAGAACTACCCTGTTGTAGCTTATCTGAAATTGCTTGCCAATTTATACTCCATTCCTTTTTGTTATTCAAGCACCATGTTTTAAGGACATGTCTGATTAACTCCAGTTTCCAGGCTAATTGGTACATTGGGAAGCTGGCTATAACCATATTGAATTTTTAACGCACAATTGAGTATATGTCGGAGAAGTTGAGACACCAATTTTTAATTTGGTAGCATCGACGTTGACCTTCTGTGGGGATAGCTGTTTGAAGGAGAATGGGAGCATGGTCAGAAACCAGGATGGGGAAATTTTGGATACGGGTATACGGAAATCTATCATTCCACTCTGACGTTATATAGGCTCTATCTAAAATTTCCATGATGAGTTCATTACCCTCACGGCCATTTGTCCAGGTGAACCGAGGTCCAAAAAAAGGAACTACTTGGAGTTGTAGACTGATTTTCCAATGATTGAAATCCTCCCAACCCGTTATTAGTGTTGAACCTCCTATTTTGTCCTCATACTGGTCCACTTGGTTAATGTCACCAATGATTAGGTATTCAGGAAGGTGGGAGAGGATTGCTGACAGTTCGTTCCATATTTGTGGGCACAAGTTATGACACAATTCTCCTTACAAAAACAAAACAAAGAAGGGATTTTCATTATTTGGAACTATTTTACACATAACAAAATGACGGCTGGTTCTGACAGCCGTGACTGAAAAAGGGGCCCAACAAAAAACTGCTAACCTACCCCTTGTCCCTTCTGCATCTACACCTAGAACACTAGTAGGATTGGTGTTCCTTAACAAACTTTGTACAACACTTTCATCAGTTTTTGTTCCTTGCAAAAATAAAAACGTAAGCTTAAAAGATGAAACTAGCCTGAACAGATATGGTATTATCGGGGAGTTACTGGCATTCAGTCCCCGACAATTCCATGACAAGATATTCATGGCTGGGTTGGTGATTGATCTGGGTCAATCACAACCCGGGAAGGAGAACCATCATCAAGAGAGACCACTATTGCAAAATGCAACTCCATGTCTGAGTCACCATCAGCTTCTGAATCATGTTTACTGCGTTTAGGGTTCCATGCCCGAGGCTCAACTGCAGATGTTGTTGCATTCCTTTTTTTCTGAGTTTTGATTTCAATGTCGTAAGCTACTTCGACACCCATGGCCCTGGCCATTGAGAGGTCAGTTAGGGACTTCGCCTTGAAAGAGAAGGATGGCGACATAGGTTTCATATTAAATGCACCTTTAGCTTCCCAACTATCCATTTTACACTTCTTTTTCTTGTGAGGGAAATGAATCTGGAAGTCTGCGTGATGCATCAAATCCCCCTCAAATTAGTTGCGTTTATTCGAATTAAATTTTGGGGGCTCCTTTAACACAAAAGAGAAGCTTTGGCCTTGCATTACCCTGGCATGTGGTTTATGGTGCAGTGTAGGAGCAGTTACCCCCAGGCCAAGCCCATTTAATTGACCCCCTACTTCAGGGGTCTACTCCAAGCTTAAGTTCTCGGACCTGCCTAACCCTAGTTGGAGTGTGGGATTAAACGGGTCACCATAGAGAGGGGGGAAATCCGAAACCGGTTGCCCAGGTGAGGGGGAGGAGGAAAGTCACTTGAAGAAATGGCATCCGACATACCACTAGGAGTGCCAGTGTTAAGCCCAAGTTGGTGTTCAAGACCAGTGTTTGGGTGGGGAGTGGACAGGCTTAGCGGAACTGGGCGGGCCATCCAATTGCTCGGCCCTGCTTTGGATGGCCCAGGGGGACGTCGTGGTCTCATGCCTTCCGCTACAATGGATTCAAGGGTTTGGTTATGTTGGGGGTAGCGGCCCAGGTCAGTTGATGAGGCCCGACCCGGAGAGGAGCAGAACCCCAAAGCAGCCTTAAAGGATTTGTGTGCCCAAGTTGATAAGCCAAGGGTTTGAAAGAAAGTTCGTCCTTTAGGAGGGGGTTGGGCTGCAGTTGAGATGGGGAAAAATGTGCAGATGGGGTGAGTTCACGGGTTTGGGACAGGAGTCTGCTAGATCTTTTAGGAGATGTACCAAATTTCCGTCCTGGATTGGGAGTTAGATCATGGCATCGGGAATAGGAAGGGGCAGGCGAGAAGGAGTGGGAGAAGTCAGGGGGTGGTTTCGTGTGAGTCTCTGGGTCATGGGGGAGTAATATGGTGATTCAGGACCACGGGGATGGGGCAAAATTGCGGGTTCCCAAAAATTGTCATCATGGTCTGGGTTATGGGGTGGATCCATACCAAGGGGATATGGATCATTTAGGTTAGGTAGGAATTCTAGTAAGTTAACCCTAGTATTTCTATTGGAAAACCTATCACTTAACCCACATACCTGATTGGTGTACAAAGGTGTTGAACCCGGCCCATGCACAAAATTGAGTCCGTTGGCTTCAAACTCCCCCATTCGACGATGGAGTCGATGATGCGCATCATAAGCCGATAGATAGCATTGACTTCTTGGGTGACCCACATGCCCACAAGCTTTACAAAACCTAAAAATCCCCTCGTAGCGAAAGAAAACCCAAATAATCCGACCAGCTTTGAAGGGAACATAACATCCTAGAATGATGGGTCATGAGAGATCTATCATGACACATGCTCTGAGGTATGGTTGTTGTGCAAGTCCCATCCCTCCACTTTCCACATTTTCAACATATCCTATATGACGGAGGATACGGGTCGTCCAAGAGGAGTCTAAGTACCTCCACGGTAGCCCTTCCACCCTAACCCATAAACTAACCATATCAAAGTTGATGAGTTGGGGTACTTGAGTGGCAGAGCTTGACCTGAACGTGATGAGTCGCCCATCAATTGTCGCCGTGTGTTGCAGCAGTAAGGCATCCCTATCACTTCGGTTTTCGCACTCAAGGAGGAAGTAGTTTCCAGTGCGTTGGATTCGAATAAATCTGCGTTTAACCCAGTGGTGGTCAATTATGTCCTATACCAGATGTATCGGCGATGGAGCACAGTCAATAAAGTAACCCACCACAACTAGAGACCAAAATTGGGTGGGAGTGATTTTCTGGCCCTCTAATTAAATACCCCATGTGATTGAGGTATGCGCGGATTCTAGGTGAGGATTCAGAGTTGGAAGGAGAGGGAGAAGGGTGAAACATGTTGAGGAAATTTTTGTGTTTTGATTGAAAAGGATTTAAAATGGGGAAGTGAAATAAATGCTGAAGAACTAAACACAATAAATGGCTAAGATCTATTAAAAACTAAGAAAGATATCGGACATAAGGAATGAAGTACCTAGAAGGAGTTTGCATGTTCGCCAGGTGTAGAGTTGGGGAGAGCCGATCGATGTTGCAGAAGGCGGCGAGGTACAGAGGTCTGCAAGAATGCTGAGAATAATTGCCCTAGTGGGCGCTGAGCTCACACACTGTGAGTGAAGATCCCAATGAAGCTAATGCACTAACATATTACAAATAGAACACTGGCATTGATTTAACGGTAAGGTTCATTTTACTCCCAAAAGTTTCTTTATTTTGCTGCTGCCCATAACTCTTTCTTCACTCATCCTCTTCTCGCCATTTTGGCGTCTAAGACCAAGTGGTAATTCCACCTTGTTTCCTTGATGATTCTTACATGCAATTAAATCCAGTCATGCTCTACATCAAGGACCATGATGGTAAAAGTTTATTTTGTGCAAAAAGACAGAAAAACCCAGCCAAAATGAGAAGGGAAAATCAGTTACGGTAAATCAACCTAATCTGAATGTTGGGAAAATAATTTTCTTTTGGTTTTTTTTTTTTAATCAAGATATTAACTACATGAGTTTTGTGGTTTAAGGAACTACTAGGGGTAGAAGACTAACTTTTGAACGGAGGAATGGGTTCATAAGGAGTAAGAACTTAAGGTACACAAGAACCACCACTTAACTTGTTTTTTTTTTTAAGCTTTCATTAGTGGAAAAAACCTTATACTTCCTCCGTTTCATTTTACTTGCTACACTTCTCAATTCACGGACTCCTAGGTAATTTTTGGAGAAGAGAGAGGTAGAGAGTAAAAAGAAAAGAGACCCATGTGAGAGGAGAGAGATAGAGAGAGTTTATTGTCCAAAAAGGAAGTGTAGCAAGTAATATGAAACTTCCCTATATGGAAAGTGTAGCGAGTAATTTGAAACAGAGGAAGTATGTCACAAGTTAAATGATGTGGTTCTTTAAAAACTAGATCCGTCACAAATAAACTGATCCGGTTCTTTAAAAACCGAATAAGTTATTATTGGTTTTTGGAGCGAAAATTGTCAAACATTAAACTGATCCAATTCATATGAGGAACCGGATCAGTTGGGCTCGATAATCTTATATAAACCGCAGCCCATTTCTCTCACCCACTCAAATCTCCCAAACCCTAACTCCCTCTCTCTCATCTGCCCACTTCTCTTCCCCTCACTCCCCTCCCTCCTCTTCTGATCTCCTCCTCCCTCCTCACACGCCTCTCCTCTCAATCCCCCTCTAAACCCTAACTCCCCTCTCTCCACTTATAATCTCCTCCCTCCTCTCTCCGACGACGAACACGAAGACCACCACGCAAAACGGAGACCAACACGCCGCCGAGTCGTGAACCACCACTACGCGAACCTCCAATGCGACGTTTCTCAAACCACCACCAACGCCACTCTCTTGAACCACCACCAGCGCCACTCTCTCGAACCACCACAATGCCAACCGTACGTTCTAGCGATTGGAGATTCAGCAACAAGTGTGACCATGTTGCGGCTTCGACAACAACCGCGATCCAAATTTAAACCCATATTCTAGGGTTTGAACTTTTTTCGAGCTATTGGAGATTCGAGCCATTAGATCTAGGGTTTGAATTATTTTATAGAAAAAATTAATTTCTAATATCCGGTTTTTTGTTCCTCTCGTTTCAGATCTAGGTTTCTTTGAATTTAGGGTTTTGTTCGTTTTTTAGTTTTCTTTTTTTGTGGAATATTTTTTGATGATTTGCTTTATAATTTCTCTGTATTTCTGTGATTTTTTTGTAAGTTTCATAAATTTCGTTGTAATTTATGTAATTTTCTGTAAATTTCATAAATTGTTGAATATTGATTTTAGTTGGTTTTTTTGTAATTTGTATAATATATTTTAGTTGTTCATTAAATTGTTGCATATTGATTTTAGTTGTTGATGTTAGTTGGGTTTTGCTTGTCTTTGGGTAATATGTTCACAAAAACGAATAAGGAAACATGTGCAGCCTGCATGTTGCTTTTTTTTTGTGACATATCACCCTCAACTGATCTGGTTAGGGGTGAAAACCGGATTAGTATTACATATTTGGTCCGGTTAGTTTGAAAACCGGATCAGTTACTCAGTAACTGATTCGATTTTCAACCAGAGCAGTTGACTTTTGTCAACCACTCCGGATCAAAAATCCGGATCTGTAAGGCCTATTTTGACCGGAGCGGTTGAACTTTTCTCCACTAGTGTTTGATTATGAAATTTTCCTATAGAATTATGAAATACTTGAGTATGCTTGTATATGTGTAAAAAAAAAACTTATTTGCATGTGGTCTTTTATGAATGATATTGTGTTAAGATCCCTTTGCATGTAAAGTTTCCCCTAGGATTGATAACTCCGTAGATAACCAAGTAAGAAAGGATGACCCATCACTAATGGAAGAAAGCCAATCGGATCCGGTCAACAGTCTGGTTTTGGTCCGGATCGGGTGGGCTCGGAGCAGCTAGGAGTAACAAACTGATCCGGTCCAAAACCGGATCAGTTTGTCACTAACTGATCCGATTTTGCAAGAAAACCGGATCAGTTAACTTGATTAACAGATCCGATTTTCTTGCAAAACCGCATAAGTTTTTGGGGTCATGAAATTAAAAAACAAAAGCCTGCCTTGCTTCCTCTAGTCCAACGCACCATTACTACAGAACTCCAAACGAAATAAATAGACTGAGACACTAGTTACACAATGAAACTAATTGGCAATTGCACAACACTTCTAGCCAAACTACACTAATAACATAAAATGATACAAATATAAAACAGAAATTGACGAAAATAAAAACATAAATTAAACAAAAAATAAATTGAATAAATTTACAAAAAGAAATTACAATATAACGAAAAACACGAAAATAAATTAGAAATTACACTAATAATACAAGAAACTAAAATCATCCAAAAGAATAAAATAAACGAAATTACATAAAGAAATTAGAAGAAAACATAAATATAAACTACAATAAAATTGAAATTACAAGAAACGGAAAATCTAACCGAAACTATAAACGACGATTAAAACCCTAAATTACTAATAAATAAAGCAAAACCTAGATCTAAAGAGGCGAGCGAAAAGATCGCGTAATTTGAAATCCCAACTAATGGATTTCTTGGCGTTTGAGGAGGCTGATTTTGGCCAGGAATTGTAGGAGAGCGAAGGTATTGAAGCTGTGGCATTTGTTGTGGCGCTTGTCGATGGTGCGTTTTGTCGTCGATAGAATCGATGATAGCCGAGGGATGATGGTGGTGTTAGCGTGGTGATCGAGCGATGAAGGTGGGCGAGCGAACGAGGGATGAAGGTGGGTGAGCATGGCGAGCGATGAAGCGATGAAGAGAGGAGAGGGAGGAGATAGGGTGGTTGGGTTTCGTGGTGGCTGGGGTGAGGAGAAAGGGTGGCTGCAGTGGCGGATACAGGATTTTTAAATTGGGGGTACTGTAGTTATTAAATAAATATATTGTCGAAGATCGGGTTATTTTCCTTATTATTATTTTTTATCTAGGTGTCATTTCCTATATCTAATACACAAATAAACTAATTACTATCTACTAAATACTTCATGAAATCAAATCAATAACCTTAATAAATTTATCACACAATTAACAAAGATTTTTTTGGTTAATAAAAATGGACACATCCTCTAACAGGAGAGAAGAAACAGGTGATAAGTGTGAATTATTATATATTATAACCTTCTTATTCCCTTTTACTAGCTCCTAATTAGTATTATAGAGTATAAGTTGTGGGTTTTAATTTTTTTCATAGGTTATCTAGAAATTGTGTTTATATGATTATTTATTAGTTTGACCTATGTTATATCTTATACTAGTAATAATTTATCAAATGTTTATAGGTACATTATAATGTTGGGGTTAAAGAAATGCAGTTGGCCTTAGCAATTTTATGGATTAAATCAATTTGACAAAACAACATGCAGCAAGAAGAAAAGGAAAGTTGGCTTTCCTTGAATGCAAACTCACGCCCAGCAGGAGAGGAATAAATGGGCCAAGCCCAATGCTATCACAAGACACGCATCAAATGGCAGTTGGTCTTCAAAGATCAAGGAAAGAAGTAGGAAGGAAATAAAAAGGGAGGAAAAACCCTATAAGCCAGGGGGAAAAAAAAAGGCAGACAGACAGAACAGAACGGAAAGGAGCAGCAGCAGCGACGAAGAACAGCAGTTCGACGAAGCCTTCGATCTGAATTTTCGGCCATGGTTTCTCCTACTTTGGTGATGTTTCTTCAATTCATGAGTAGCTAATTTATTTTTCTAGGACTTAGATGAAACCCTAGTATTATAAATTGATAGTTTTAATTGTGTTTGAGAATTGATTTTGGTTTATGATTGCATAGCTTTTCAGATTATTATTGGGTCGATTATTGTTGCAATATAGAGTGGTAATTGTTCTTGTAGAATAATTTATTAGTTTATATTGTTATTAGATTTACACACTTTGTTCTTGTAGTTCAAAGGGTGATGTTATGCAATGGTATTTCATGATTTGTGGTTAAAAGTTGAATAATTTATGCTTTGGTTAGATAAGTTATGTCACCTAATTGATCACAATACTATTTCTTTAAGTATTCCGGCTTGTAGTTTAGGATACTTGATAAACCTATTAATTCTCATTCATATTAATCTATTATTCATATTATTAGTGGTGGATTCGACTGTCCTAGATTTCATAGTATTGATTGTTCTCCGATTCACTTTTGTTATTGTCAAGTTTATTTAGTTATTTTAGATTTCAGACTAGTTTAATTAATTCACATACAAACCATTATATATTTTATTTAGGATAAAATTAGTAGACATTAGGTTTAATTTTAATCAACTGTTCCTTGTGGATACGATACCCTATTATTTATCACTTACTACTAAGTCTTGTTCACTTGCAAGAATAGGGTTTTATAACTTGTCTAAAATCACTATCAAGTTTTTGGCGCCGTTACCGGGGAACGGTGTTTGGTTAATGTAATTTATTGTCTGCTAGTTTATTTCTTATTATAATTTTAATTTTCTGTTTTTCTTATTTGCTTTTCTTTATTAATTTCTTAGATACTTTCGCATTTTACCAGTATTGAAGGTTGGAGAGAAGTTGTCGAATTAATTTCTTAAAGATCAGGTGCTTTCTTTCCACTTTATACTTCTATTTTGTGCGTGTTTTTGTATTTTTAGTTAATGTTAGGTCGTAGATCATTATCGTTTGATTTAAATCCCGATAATCCTGAAATTGAACGCACACTTAGAGAACTAAGGGCTTTACGTCAAGTTAATAACTCTGATTCTGAGACTGAGACTGAATCTAATTCAATGGGTGATCCTGAACCTAGACAACTTAGTGACTATTTCACTCCTGGTACTTACACTTCTCCTGTAGGTAGTCGAATGCCCACTATAACTAGGAGATTTGAAATTAAACCTCAGACTATTCAATTGCTTCCTTCTTTTTATGGTCTTGAATCTGAAAATCCATATAAGCATATTGATGAATTTCTAGAGGTATGTTCAACTTTTAATCAACCTGATGTGCCAAATGAAGAAAGTGTGCTAGATTACAAATAAGCATAAGCATTGTTAAGGTATATTTAATAAGTTGCAAGAATAAAGTCTTCACATTCATAACTTCAAAAAAATTTTTTCTTTTTGTGTAATAAAATGGAATTTGAGTAAGACTTTGTTAGATTAGAGCCTATTATCAATTATTCTCATTAACTATTTGCTCCTCTAAGAGATGACAATGAATGCTGCCCATCTACCCTTAATTAGACACATAATAGCATATAAAACTCAACATTTTTGTAAAAATTTGGGCAGCATGTCCCCATAAACAGGACAAAAGGCAATATGTGCCACTTATTTAAACATGTAATTCACTCAAATAACACTTTCTAGCATCGAAAATAACCACAAAACACACTACACATCACCAAATCATCTGAGAATATACCAGCTGTGTCCATTCTCCTGGCGACATTGCCGGGGATGGAGGAAGGACTGTAATACTTTAATCAACCTAATTAGTACCTATGCTTTTCTTGGTGATCTTACACTGCTCTTGGTTACTGGAGAATTACTTGACTTTGTTAAAAAACAGAGAGAATCATGGTTCAGGAAAAAAAAATTAATGGATTAGTAATCCAAATTATATCAAAATTGTGAGAATGTGAACCATTGAAAAAAAAAAGAGTGAAAAAAAAAGCATAGAAAAAGCCTCAAAAGCAATGCAAACAACAAAGTATCGAGTACTCCTTTGAGATCATTGGGTGGCAAGTGCAAAGTCATATGAAAGAGACGATCCATGTATGGGTACTAAGTGCCTCTTGTACGGAAAAGTATGTGGGAATCAACTGAAACAATAATTAAGTCTGACTAAGGTACCTCGTATTCGAATGTCAATACACTTGCACATGAGCACCTAGATTACTTATGAGATCAAACTAATTTATTACAAGGGTTGCTTGAGAATAAAAGTTAAACAGCGTTTATAGCTTGCTAACCTAAAAGTAAAAAAAAATGCTTTTATGACTAATTTTTTTTTAAGTTTTTTTTTTAAAACAAAATCGTTTTAGCCTGTTGTTAACTCTCATTAGTTTGGTTTCTTCTTTGAGAGATGGTGGAATGATACGACCCAAGTTGGTCTTGAGTGTTGTCGGATGTTGCTTTGATATTTTCTTTGCTCGAGGACTAGCAAAGTTGTAGTGTGGGGGAGTTGATAAGTGTGAATTATTATATATTATAACCTTCTTATTCCCTTTTACTAGCTCCTAATTAGTATTATAGAGTATAAGTTGTGGGTTTTAATGTTTTTCATAGGTTATCTAGAAATTGTGTTTATATGATTATTTATTAGTTTGACCTATGTTATATCTTATACTAGTAATAATTTATCAAATGTTTATAGGTACATTATAATGTTGGGGTTAAAGAAATGCAGTTGGCCTTAGCAATTTTATGGATTAAATCAATTTGACAAAACAACATGCAGCAAGAAGAAAAGGAAAGTTGGCTTTCCTTGAATGCAAACTCACGCCCAGCAGGAGAGGAATAAATGGGCCAAGCCCAATGCTATCACAAGACACGCATCAAATGTCAGTTGGTCTTCAAAGATCAAGGAAAGAAGTAGGAAGGAAATAAAAAGGGAGGAAAAACCCTATAAGCCAGGGGAAAAAAAAAAAGGCAGACAGACAGAACAGAACGGAAAGGAGCAGCAGCAGCGACGAAGAACAGCAGTTCGACGAAGCCTTCGATCTGAATTTTCGGCCATGGTTTCTCCTACTTTGGTGATGTTTCTTCAATTCATGAGTAGCTAATTTATTTTTCTAGGACTTAGATGAAACCCTAGTATTATAAATTGATAGTTTTAATTGTGTTTGAGAATTGATTTTGGTTTATGATTGCATAGCTTTTCAGATTATTATTGGGTCGATTATTGTTGCAATATAGAGTGGTAATTGTTCTTGTAGAATAATTTATTAGTTTATATTGTTATTAGATTTACACACTTTGTTCTTGTAGTTCAAAGGGTGATGTTATGCAATGGTATTTCATGATTTGTGGTTAAAAGTTGAATAATTTATGCTTTGGTTAGATAAGTTATGTCACCTAATTGATCACAATACTATTTCTTTAAGTATTCCGGCTTGTAGTTTAGGATACTTGATAAACCTATTAATTCTCATTCCTATTAATCTATTATTCATATTATTAGTGGTGGATTCGACTGTCCTAGATTTCATAGTATTGATTGTTCTCCGATTCACTTTTGTTATTGTCAAGTTTATTTAGTTATTTTAGATTTCAGACTAGTTTAATTAATTCACATACAAACCATTATATATTTTATTTTGGATAAAATTAGTAGACATTAGGTTTAATTTTAATCAACTGTTCCTTGTGGATACGATACCCTATTATTTATCACTTACTACTAAGTCTTGTTCACTTGCAAGAATAGGGTTTTATAACTTGTCTAAAATCGCTATCAACAGGGAATTAGACAAAGAGCAACAAAGAACGAAAAACAGTAGAAACAAATGTAAGGATAAAGATAAAAAAAAAAGGTAAACACTTATGATGGTGACAAGTCACTGACAACTCATAATGCTTTGCAATTTCTTTTATTTTGCAAAGTGGTTTGGTAAGGTTTAAGTACTGTAAGTGTGTAAATTAGTGCATCTCAGCTACTTCTACAGTTTGAATCCCTCTCTCCCTCGCTTAATAATTTCACAAAAAAAAAAAATTCCTTTGGGGGTACTGTAGTACCTCTTATGGCCCAGCTGGATACGCCAGTGGGTGGCTGGGTTTCGTGGTGGCTGGCATGAGGAGAGAGATAGGGCTGAAGTGGGTTTAGGGTTTAGCGAAGATGGGCGATAGAGGAGAAGTTGTTGGGGGGGAATAGGGTAGTGAGGGATGAGAGAGGATTGAACAGGTAAGAGAGGCGTGAGAAAGGGAAAAAAAGGAAGGGTTTTGAGCTTTATATGGATATGCGGTTAGAGAGGAGGGAAGTGGGCCGAGAGAAAATTGAGCGATGGGCCTTATATGGAACCAATTAACTGATCCGATTTTGGCCTGAACCGGATCAGTTAATTGGACCTAAATTTTGGCGCCTAAAAATCTTAATTTACTAATTCGGTTACCTTGGCCAACCGGATCAGTTTACCTTAACTGACCCCATTTAGTAAAAACCGGATCTGTTGCGTTGTGACATATAACGCTCTTTCCACTAGTGCATCTTTCCTAAATCTTGCTGCCGTATTTTTCCAGGTCCAATATCGTCCAGTTCCAATGAGATTTGGGTTTTAGGGTCTTCATGGAAGTTGTAAATCTTCAAAAGATGATGAATTTAGACCCAAAAATCACTCAATTTGGAGTTGTACACTAGAAGTTATGCTGCCGAAATGTTGCTGCATGCATATCAAGTTTTTATAAACAAAACCCCAAACCTTGCTATTATCTCGATTGCGTCTTGATTAATGATCTTGTTTTTTGTTGAACTTTCATAATATCTCCCTAGAATATACACGTCTAAGATAAAACCTTTGCTTCATTTCCTTCATCAAACACCACACATAATCATACTTCGTTGAGTAAAAGGATACCTAAAACCCGATTTTTGCTTAGTTATTTTCCAAGTCGATTAACCCGTGTTTCTTTGGTTCATTAAGTACCTTTAAAGGTTGAATACATACTGCATGTATCCACTTATTTGTTGACCCGTCCAAACTCTTAGCTAATTAAGCATAGAATTTACGACATAATCTCGCACCTAAACCACCATATTTTGATATAACACCGAAACCGTGAAATTGATCGTTTATTTACTTGCGTGGCATAGTCTTCTCATATATTTAAGAACCGCTTTGTGAAGCCTATTCATGCTGCCATATCATGTTGATCACCTTATTAAGCACTCTAGATAACTAAAGTGTCTTTTCCGAAACCTTGTTAATAAGTCACTTTTCCGAGATGGTGGAACTTGACATAGCAAGCTTATTTTCTGTAACTCATTATAATAAGTTTAAGTTTAAGTTTGTTATAAAGGTTGAATGGAGATCATGAATAACAGAATAATATCTAAGTATGGTATTTTGGTATAATTATTTAAGTATAAGTGTTGAGTATAAGTATTTTTGTATAAGTATAAGTTTTTGTTTTATAGGGGAAGTGAACAACATTTGTGTAGCGTGTTGCTCATTATGTGTTATGGAGTGGATATTGCTCCTTTGTATAGGATCATGACCTAGAAGTCTTGCAAGCAGGAAATAAGAAGCGTGGGGAGACGTCGCCTCAAAAGTCTGGAGTTGTGACTTAGCACTCCATTCGTGTTCCTTCGCAAAGTTAAAAATATCTTAAGTTTGAGTATGAAAAGAGTTTAAATGATTGTTGAGAAAAATATAACGGATATTCATGGTTAGTTTTTGTTGGAAATTACTCGATATACTCATGATATTATTGTTTCTTCAACAGTATTTAATAGAGAAAAGTATCTTTGTGATTTTATAAAGTGAGAGTATTAGAGAAATCAGTTATGTTGTTTATGTTGAAGTAAATACTATTTTCAGCCACCTTATTATTTTGAAATTGGTTAGCTTGTATACCGGCGTAAGCTGACCGTTTTGTTCTTTGAACCTGTCCTGGTGGGGGTAGATTCATCTGTTTTGCAGGATTAGAGAGAATGTTTATATTAGCTCCTATGTGCAAATGTGAATTCATGATCAATTCGTTTAGTCCGATGTTATGAGATAATCTACTCTTTATGACGATTCTTAGCAAGATAAACATGCATTTCCGATGTGTAATCTAAGTACTCAAAACATATTGTAATAACTATTTTATTATAACTTATTTTCATATTATGCTTCGATAATAAGGGATTTCCTAACTTTCCCTAGCAGAGAAGGTGCGGAAATCTACCCTAACAGTCTTTTTAGTTAACAACTTAACTTTATAATTAGCAGTATTAAGTCTTAATTAAGCTGTTATTTGGAGCGGGCTATTAAATGGTCATTAATGAAGGAGGAGTTAAGACAAAATAAATGTGGGTGGTTAGGGTAAAAAGCATTTTGGAGGAAAGAATTTTGGGTTTTAGGGGTTCAAAAGGTAATAGGTTACTTTAAAGTGTTTGAAATAGGTTGCCCACAAAATTAGGATTATACTAATTTAATCTATAATTGGGATTAAAATAAGAAGGTCGGTCATAGTTGGGATTATCTATGTTAATTTTTCAATACATCTAAAAGCCAAAGTTCCACCATCAGTCATCACGCGTGGTAAACCTCTTCAGCTCGTCTTCCCCCTTCTTCTTCCTCCTTTTAAACCCTAAACCCTAAATCAGCGGCATTACAATCAATTATCTAAAAATACTAAAAATAAGAAAGAAAGAAAGATGAGAACCCTAGACGAGCAAGAAACGACGACCGTTTTCGAGAAACTGTTCAAATTCGTCGGCAACAATCTCAAAAACATAGTGGACAACCCATCCTACGAAGGCCCGGCCCAAGACCCGAGCCCACGCCGGTACTGTTTCCGTCTCCAGAAGAACCGGGTGTACTACGCGAGCGAATCTCTGGTGAAACGCGCAACGAACGTATCGAAGGAGAAACTTGTATCGTTGGGCGTACAAGTTGGGAAATTCACCCACCATGGAAGCTTCCATCTTACTATTCACGCACTCCCTTTGCTTGCCGCCAATGCTAAGCATAAGGTATGGCTTAAACCCACCTCTGAGATGTCTTTTTTGTATGGAAACTCTGTTTTGAAGGCTCATTTAGGCAGGATTACTGAAGATATTAATGCTGGTGATGGTATTGTTGTTTATTCTATGTCTGATCTTCCCTTGGGTTTCGGCATTGCCACTAAATCCACCAAAGATGTCCGTAAATCCGACCCCCAAGTTATGGTCGTTATTCATCAGGCTGATATTGGTGAGTATTTGAGGATGGAGGATGACCTCTGACTTTTAATTGAAACTTGGTTACCAGATGATTGCAATGTCCAATTCTTAATATTATGGCTGTGTTTCAATTGAAGCTTCAATTTTGATATTAGTGGTGAATTTAAAGGCAGTTTTGTGCCTCTTTTTTAGGAGTTGGCCTGTGTTGGTACCCTAATCTTGTATGAGGTTCATTTTGTATGTGATCAGTGATTGAACTTCTCTTTTAGTAATGCTGGGTTTACAATGATGAACATGATGATTATATTGATATATTAGACCATCTCAGTGATGGTGGCTTCACTCGGATTCATGTGTGATTGTTACCTTTTCAGTAACTTTGGAGTTCATTGGTTTGATTGATTTCTGTTTAGTTAAGTTGGCCAGTGTTGGTTTATTAGAAGTGTGAATCCTTGATTTCATGAGTGAAATTTTGGTTTAGGGTGATTGTGTTGGTGATATTGATCTTGTGACGGTATTAGATGTGTCCCATTGCAAGGGAGAGAGTTCGATGTGAATGGGATTTTAACTAGTTGCAAGAATTCTTTTATCAATGTTGATCGAGTCTTGGCACAAGCCTGCATATTGTATTCGAGCATATGGAGTGTGCATAGTCCACAACTATGTTGCTTCTCTAACTTCTGCTCATCAAGATATTGATCTTTTCAAAGATTGTAAATTTTTATTTAACTCTTTGGATAATATAGGGTTTTCCTTTTGGAGACGACTAACTTAAACCCAAAGGAAATAAAAAAGTGTGCAAAGCCAATGAAATCTTGAATGTTTTTCTTAATGAAGTCAAACTGCTCCTTGCATGTTTGATCATTTGAAGTGTATATGTGGTACTCCAGGATTTATGTAACATTGTTGGATATTTAGTTCATATACTCGTAGCATTGCTTTTGGCCTTCTTGAGGTATAAAAAACTTGTATGGATTTGGTCCACACTAAATTTAATGTGGACTCAATGCCAGTACATGTGATTTATGAAAACAAAGGTCACTATGTTAAAAACAATATATATAAGTAAGGAGTAGCTTTAGTTTATTATGTGAGAAAAAAAGTTGCTCTGTTATAAAGTGTAAATGCCATTATATTAAACTAATATAAGAAAGGGTGATTATATAAAAAAACAGTCACTCTATGTTAAATAATAGTACATTAGTGTAACTTTATATTGTAAAAGATGGCTATATGAAAAAAAGGGTCACTATATCACATGGATGGCTTCGGTCTACTGGTCAGTGGACCAAAGTCACTAATCTTACATATTGATCCCTTTTTTTTTTTTTTTCTATAACCACCTTTTACAATTCAAAGTTACACTAATTTATCATTATCTAATATAGTGATGTTTTTTTTTTTTTTTTTTCATATAGTCACCTTTCTTATAATAGTTCATTATAATTAAAGTTATACTTTATAACATAGTAACTTTTTTTTCTCATATAGTCACCAATTATGTACAAACTCTAGAATGGGCTAATCTTGGTACAAGAGTGGACGATGCTCAGTTACTTGCCGTTGGAATGGAAGTTCCTCACGGGAAGTATGCATGGCTCTAGGATGCATGGTTACTGACAGCAAGCATAAAGGGGTGTGTAACTCATGCCTTAATTGAATTCAATTACGACTCTTCATATCCTAGTTATAGTTAGATTTGGCTTACAAGTTTTTACTATTCAATTTGGAATAAGTTTTTATTGTTTTGAGCACTCTAGGACTCTTTGTTCTTATTTATTTGTTTTCATAGCTATCTTCTTGTTAGTTAGAGATATACTACATCCGTTTCTTTTTAATCTACACACTTTCCTTTTTGGTCTATTTCTTTTTAATCTACACACTGTTGTTTTTTCTATTTTTGGTAACATGTCATATCTACTTTCTTCTCTTTTTCCACCCATGTCATACACTTTTTAATATTTTAACCTACTTTTTAGTTTCTCTCTATCACTTTTCAGTTTCTCTGTCCACCTTTTTAGTTTATCTCTCATACTTTTGCACTTTTTCCTTGGTTCTCCCCCAAAGTGAAGCGTATAGATTAATTTGAAACGAAGGTAGTATTAGGAGTATGATTTAGGGACTTGTCTAAAGTATAATAGGAGTTTTATTTGCGAGTATAAATAGCTTAGTTTGTAGTACACTTTGGACATAGTGAAATATAATTGAGTTTGATAAACTTCGAGTACTTTGTGTTCTCAACAATCTGAAAGTGGGTGATTAAATACTTTGAGCTTTCAAATCTTTAGTTTATATCCTTGGTGATTAAAGTTTGTATAGGAACCTTAAACTAAGCCTAACCTTCGACTATCCGTCCATAACCACGAAATACTTTCCATAGTCCATCATATACTCATGTTTTCCGTAATCTATAATATATCATAGGAGTACAACCGTAAGGGTCAGTCCTTATATATGTTTTGTAAAACATATCCTTGTTAAACACTTTTTTTTTTTAAACTACCATCTTATAATTAAAATGTTGTAAGGAACTAGCATTTAATACAAATATGTTGTAAGAATCTTCCTTTGGTCAGATTTAGGCACTTGGCTCATGGTGTAGAGTTTTTTTTTTCTATTTGTGTTTTTGGCGTCCTTGTCTCTCCATGTTCACTCAAAATCTTCATTATCTTTTGAAAATCAATATGAACTTGGTAATTTTCAGAGAAAATAAAGTGGAAAGGGAGAAAATAATGGAAAAAAAAGGTCAACGCTGAAAAGGTAATTAACAACTAGAATCCGGCCAAAGATAGATTCTTACAATATTTTTGCTTTAAATAGTAGATCTTTACAACATTCTTTTATTTGGGTAGTTTTTCGCAAAAAAGTATATAAGTTAGTTTCTAATAAATCATCCTCTCTTTTTTGTGGGTGAAAACAGGATGCACCTACATTACATAATCGAAGAATTTAATACAATCGATTGGTAATGTTCATGCAATAACGGTTGGAGAAGATTCCTAGTTACATACATAGGTTCCACGTACTTCCTACAATACTTGGCAATCGCTTCGGCTAGTTGGTTGTCTTGGTGTCTTCACACCTAGAATGCCACTTGCTGGAATAAATGCCCGATCTCTCTGCATTCATGTAATATTAGCATATATACCCAGGGCTATTTCATCTTCGTTGAGGAGATAAGACTGAATCTTGGCAATCTGAGTACACAGCAAAAGATTGTTCGCCTGATGATTAAGTTCTGCAAGAGTAGAGTGAATAGCAAAAGAGTTTTACAAGAACCAGCAACCCATTTCCCATGATGATCACGCAACACAGCCGGTACTGCAATATGATCGAGGGGGGTAGTAAAGGACACAATGAGAAAATCACGAGGGGAGACATAGGCGGGTCTAGAAGATGGTCAGACGGGGAGAGGGCACCTAGTTAACTTACGAATTGGCTCTAATGAAGTCCAAAGCATGGCAAGTAGCTTGGTGGATGGTAATGTGAGGTCTAGGGCAAGGGGTTCCTTCAACATAGAATTTGTTTTTACTTATTCCAGATTATGAAGCAGAGAAAGGGAATGAGTGTTCCATTTAAATAATTAAATCCCTGGGTAAGATTCTGAAAGAGGAGGTTGCTCTTAGGAAATTCTCTATAAGGAAAGATTGCTTAGCCTAAGCGGGACTAAGCAGCCAAGGCCTAGAGCCATGCTCGGTGCTGGTATGCTCCCTAGTCAATACACTCGCTCAATCAAGGCCATACATGCTATCAGCTTGCTACGAATAATATGGCTTGAGTTCTCTAAAGGTGGGTGATTTGAGTAAACAATCTAAAGTTTATACGACCTTCTTTCCAAAAAGACCTAATACTTATTGGGACAAGTAGTTTATGGTGATGATTTGTAATATAGTTACCAAAAGTTGTTGGAAAATTCTCACTAGTAACCCTGTAGTATAGAACATTTATAATGGTAGATTGTTTTTTTCTTGAGTTTTTAAAAAAACCCTATACTTAGTAATATTATACAACAGTAACCTTAACGATGGTTAACTCATTATTCAACCGTTAATCTTATTGGTTTACCTAACCCAGGTTGACCCCAAACCCCCAACAACCACCTAACCCATTGACCCACCCCTCCACCACTGTCCTACCCCTTGACTTGAGCCCATCCCACCACCACTGCCCCACCCCTCCACCTAAACCATACTCCAGCCACCAAAGCCACCATTCTACCACTCGAAACCAGGAGAGGAGAAAAACGGTCAAGGCAGCAATGACGCAGGCAAAGGATCGAGGAAGACTCGAGCAAGAGAGAGAGAGATGATGCGCCTCCGACCCTACGAACACCACCAGCAACAACAAGGTGAAAGGGAAGAGAACAAAGCGACGACGTAGAATAAGAAAGCTCCGGTGAACTGAGGGAAATGGCAATGGAGTTCTATGGAGGTAACAGTGAAGAAGAAAGAAAGATGAGAAGAGAGAAAAAATTATGGGGAAGGAGAGAGAAAGTCACGAGGAGGGAGAAAGTGACAAGGGTTTGGTGTTTTCAATGGAAGAGTGTTTGGGGGGGGGTATTGTGGGTTAATTGGTGGTTTGGGATTAACTTCCTTTCCCAATGTTATTTTATTACTCCTTCACTAGAATAGTCTCAAAACTTTCCTTTTTAGTTTGTCCCATATTAGTTTGAACACTTCCATTTTTAACATGTTCCACCATCATTATGTAAAGCTGTTTTCAAACACCTTCATTTTGGCTAAACTTTTTTCTCTGTCAATAAAGATACCCTTTCTCTCGTTCAATAAAATTAACCCATCAACTTTTATCATATATACTTTTCTAGTAAAACAACCGTTAATAACCGCATTACCACTTATCTACTTAATCTACATATCCTGAATCTCGAAAGGTGTTAAAAGTCTTCTAGGAAGGAGGGCGTAAAAGGTTTATCAGTATATGTAACAGGAGTTGTCCAAGTAGAGGAAGCAATAATTTTTCTAGTATTCTAAATGCGCGTCATACTTGGTTGCAACCATTTAATGTAATGGTTGAAAATCTTTTGACTGGGGTTAAAATATTGTATTACGTGCTAGTATAATCGTACAATGATTATTACTAGCTCAATTCAAGCACTAAACAAAAAAAACCTATTATTATTCATCAGACTTTTTAACTCCAAATGCAATAAAATTTACACTTATATCATCAGATAAAAGCCATTTTCTTGACAATGGATTGTAAACAAAACCAGCCATCTCTTGGACCTGGAATGAGCAAAATGTGATAGTGTATCAGGATTCACACAACAAGGACGGGTAGGGAAATATTCAAGGAGGAAAAATTAAAACTCATACCAAGACAAGGATCTGGTTTGGGATGGGGAAATTGATTAGCAACATAATCATAAGTATCATTCAACTTACAGTAACAGAAGTTCGTTGAAGGATCAAGACGAGTTCCTCAGGTGTAAGAAACTTTGACCATTCATGTGTACCTTCTGGAAGCTGCAAACCATGAGAAGTTCAGATCAATATGATAGACACGTCGGCGAATCATGTCAAAAAGTTTAACGAAAAACACCTTTCAAAACAGGCATATTAATTTTGAAGACCTATATCCTGATCAATGATTACGTTACCGAAATAAGACAACTACCAGAATTTCAAACCATGAATCTCCACCTGTATTTGAATCCACGCTGTAACAAGCTTGATCCCACGAGAGGGTAATGAGTTTTGCAGGCATAGTCTTACTCAACGGGAAACGGAAACATAATGTCAGTGAGCCAGAGCTTGAGACTTGGACATATACTAATTGTTTTCGTTCCTCAATATTGTAACATAAAAATTTTCTTAGGTAACGATGGACATACAGTGAAACGAGGAACTTTTACAGGATACAGGGTGGCTTATGTGAGTAAACTTTAAGCAAAAGGGTAACTTCCAAAGGGATATGGGGTGACTCATATATCTAAATGAGAAATTGGGAGACTTTGACCATCTTATTGTATACACCTATCTAGTTCTAGAATTTACAGTTTACAAAGACAATAAAATTGATGTTATAATGCATAAATATAGCTTGGCTTAACACATTTTACACATATTCACATAATCCAGCCAAAGTAGCAACTGCAACTAAAGAGCAAGATGCTCCAAAGCCGAGGTATGACATGAAGACGCACACATCAACTGCCGACTTAAATCTTTACGAAGGGCTGAGTTTTAAGCAACAGTTGACCGAGGTTTTTTTTTTTTGGAAAAATTGATTTAATCAGTCCCAACTATGGGCGTCCTGACATAAACAGTTCCAACTATCGTTTTTTATTGTTCAGTTCCAACTTTAAAGGATGTTTTACAATAGTAGTCCCAGCAGGTTAAAAACCTGCTGTAGTAGATAATTTGCCTTTTTTTTTTCTATCTTCTTACTTCCTCCTTCCTTCACTACTCCCTCCTCCTCTCCTCTACCACCCAACCCCCTCCCCTTCCACCCACTACCCCCTCCTCTGCCTCAGCCACCCCTCCCTCGCCCCTAAAACTCCCTGTCCCTGCCCTGCCACCCATCCCCTGACCCCGAAACCACCTCCCCTTTACCCTGCCCCCGAAACCTTCCCCTGCCACCTCGAAAGCCAAGTTTTACAGATGCTCCTTCTTTCCATAACCTTCTCACAAGAAAACCATGTACAGATGCTCCTTCTTTTCACCTAGCTAGAAAAACATCGAATTAAAGCTTGAAGTAATTAATACACAAAAAGGTAACCAAAACTGCAATGACAAGAATGAAATAAATAACAAAATAACAGGGGGGAAAAAGCAGAGGATTCATAAAAATGCGATTCAAAGTAGTAAAAAGATGTAGTTAATAAAGAATTTAATTCTACCAAACAAAGCAAAACGTTTTGCACGCACAAATAATCACATATCCAAAACCTTTAACACCAAATGCAGCCATCGCAGTACATAGAAATGCATATGATTCATCAACTAAACCAAAAAATTCATCAACTAATCCAAAAAATTAAGAGAGAAGCAGTAGATCAGTAGTTTTGAAGAAGTAATTTACTCAAAATAGATGAAACAAAGAAGTAGAGAAAAACGGTGATTGTTAAGAGAGAGAGAATACCAGAAGAGAGGAGAGCAAAAATGGAGAGAGAAAATGGAGAGATGATGAATGGAGAGGTAGTAGGGAGACTGTGAGAGCTGAGATATAAACCCCCATTTTTTCTAACTTGGGTCTTCTCAAAACATCGAGAATTAAGATAGGTTAAAATTTTATGAGAGAGAGAAATTATTTGAGGAAGAAGAAGAGTAGTAACGTTGAAATGGAGGAAGAGAGAGATGAAAAACACATCGAATTAAAGCTTTTGCCATTCATCTGCAACTGTGTTTCGATGGGATTATAAATCCAATCTGGTTTCCGCCATGAACGTTCATCTTTCTTCCTCTCTCTCTCTCTAAAACCATGAGAGATGGAGGCGTTTGTAAGCTGCAAAAACCAACGTCGTTTACATCAGCAAAATGTATGTGAAGAAATGAGCAAAAAACTTGAAGTTGATTTTTCCGGTGGGTGGAAGGGAGGGGGAAGAGGAGGGGTGGCAGGGGAAGGGGAGGAAGGAGGGAGGAGAGAGAAAGACTGAAGTAGGAGGAAGAAGAAACAGGTCAAAAAAAAGTAAAAAGGAAAATAGGGGTTTTTTGACCGGTTTAGCAAGTCACCAGTCCACTCGGACCACCAGTGTAAAGGGGGGTCAAAGTTGGGACTGAACAATAAAAAACGATAGTTGGGACTGTTTTTGTCAGGACGCCCATAATTGGGACTGATTAAATCAATTTTTCCTTTTTTTTGGGAGGAGGGGGGAGGAAGAGGGGAAACATGAGCATGCGTGTGCCTCATTTACTAAGCACTTTCATCCAATTTAGCAACAGTTAGCAACTCAATAATACAGGCAAGTGGGCAACAGATTCATACCCATTACAACTTTCCGTTTTTGCCGCGTTCAGTCTTCCGCTCTTTTCTCTCTCCTGATAATTTCTCTCTCCTCTGATAACTTCACTCTCCTGATAGTGTATTTTTGAAATAATATAGTGTATTTTGAAATGATATAGTGCATTTTAAAATAATAGTGTTTTGCTGAATTTTTTAGCATGATAGTGTTGCATGTTATAGTGTATATTAAAATGATATAGTGTATTTTGACATGATGGTGTTTTGCTGTGTTTTTTGACATGAGAGACTTGCATGATATAGTGTGTTTTGACATGATATAGTGTATTTTGAAATGTTATAGTGTAGTTTATGTGTATATTACACAAAATTATCATAATCGATCGTTATAGTGTTTGACATGATAGTGTATTTTGACATGATATAATGTATTTTAAAATAATATAGTGTATGTTTGTTCTGAACAACTGTTTTTGTTAAAATTTTAGGGCGAGAGAGTCTTATTGAAGAAAGAGAAAATCGCGCAGATTTTGGAAAGCGAGAGTGATTAGTTTGTAGTGAGGCACATGTCTAGGCCTGGTCCACACTATTTTTAATGTGAACCGGGTCCACGTAAGACGGATTGAAAAAAAAAAAATTGCCACACTGTCTCGACCCTCATAATTAAGGACTCACCATATTTCACTAAAAAGACACTGTAATAGCTTATACTCCCTCCGTTTTCATTTAATCACTACACTGTGTTTTGCACAAGATTTTAGGCACTGTCAAATTCAAGCTTTTTGGAGAGTACTTTTTGACCCATTTAATATAAAATAATGGGAAAAAGTGAAAAAACTTTAAAAATATTATTACTTTTTGGTGGGCCAAGGACTCCAAATACAAGGAAAGTTTAAACAATATATCAATTAAAAAGAAACGACCATCTAAGGAAAATGTGGGAATTAAAAAACCAAAATCATTACAACACTTGCCTTTTTTAGCAGTATTTTAATTAATGCAACATATTGCAGCACTTTTTTAATAGCTTTTAATTAATACAACATTTCTATACATAGGAAAAAGATATATATACACATGAGACCACTTACACTAAACAATTTTTCTCTCCCGTAAATATTAACACAATAAGTCAATAACCCACTTCCAACTCTCTCCTAAATTGCCGTGCCAAAGGCAAGTTTTGCAATAATTTTAGAGCGGATGAAGTAGATGTGTCCTTCTCATCATGTCTTCATTCACTTAATTCAAGTCAAGATATGTTAGGAAATCCAACCATAATCTTTTTCTCTACTTCAAGAGCTGTAACAAATTCCATAGGCGACTATAATTTCAGATGGAGGGACTACATCTTATTCATGTCAAAGGTTTCCATACGTTCATCAGCAGACATCAGACATATTCTAGTATTTGTAATTGTATCTTATGTAGATCTACAGCCTTATATATCAGACATGAAATATAACCACACCTTTATGAGCGAGGCAATAATTCAAAGAAAGAAATCTTTAATTTCAATGTTTGAAGGACTTTCTTTTCTTTTCTAGCTATGTTTACTTTATATCATTAGGCAAACAACAACTAGACTAGACCCAAGAATCTTAAGAACAACAAAATAGACAAGAGGGGAGAAAACAAGTTCAATTTCTTAGAATGAATGCCCAAAGAAGATTCAGCATTAGGTCCCTACTGCTTGATATCCACTCTTCGCTTGTTCAGACTTACTTTAAGGGGGTGTTTGGTATCATTTTTTTTCACACAAGAAACGGATTCAAGCAACAAAATCCGTTTCTACTTGTTTGGTTAGTGTGTAAAGTAACAATTACCGTTACTTGAGGGAAACAAATCCCCCCAAATTGTTTCCAGTCAAAAACCTAAGGAAACAAATAACGTTTCACTCCTCAAACAAATAACGTTGCAGCGGCCATTCTCTCTCCTCTTTTGCTCACCCATTCTCTCTCCTCTTCATGATGGAAATCGTTGAGAATTCATCATAGCATTTCGATTTTTCAGCATATCTCTCACGCTCTAACATCAGTGTAAGTTTTTGATTGCAAATTTTGATTGATTTCTTCGTATATCATCATCAGTTTGCGAGTTTTTATTCGATTCTGATTATGGTGTTGAAATTTTCGATTCAGCGTTTTATTTGTGTTATGGCTACGAAATTAAATTAGGGCTTCAAATTTTTCCCAACTATTTTTATGTTATAGCTATGAAATTAGATTAGGGCTTCAAATTTTGAATTTTACAGGATAATTTCATCTCCATCTTGTCAAATCTTGTTTAGATGAAGCTTATGATGATTTTCCCATCTGATTTACTTTGATAATTTCTTGCTTGTATTAATTGATAAAACCATAATTTTTTCATATTGCTTTGGTTATAATCATACTCATTTGTGAAATTTGGTCCTCTTTGTTCTTGTAATTTGTTGTCCGATGTTGTTATTCATATCTCCACCTGGTTGTCTATCCTAGTTATGGAAGAAATTTGTAGAACTTTGAGACCTAATTTTAGCAATGAATGTCCAAGGTTAAAAATTAGAATACCCTGTAGTTTATTGGGCAGGTATATCATCCTTTGAGTGGAAGTATGGAACTGGGTGCTAGATTTGAGTTCTATTTTTTTCGTGAGTTGACAGAATATCTTTTTGGAGGCTTCACTAGAATCTGCTCAATTGTTAAAACAAACATGTATTGACTTTTTCTTAATTCTGGTATATGGAAATTTTGATTAGGAAAATTTTCTTGATTATATATGTGTTTCCAATTGATTCATTGAGATTTTTTTAGAGCTATCTGTGGGATTAGCTCATAGCTGTGTTCACAATTTTGTCAAACCATCATATTGTATTGTTTTGAGATTACTAGAGAGGGTTTCTCATTTACCTAAATTCTTGAGGGATTTGTTACTTTAGTTCATTGGAAAAGTTTACTTGATATTCTTCCATAAAAAAGTTAATGTCACGTTGTTTGATGGCAGGTATTTCACCTGAATAATCTTCATGTGTTTAGGTGGGGAACATGAAATTATGTCTCTAAAAGAAGGCATGGCAGGTATAAACACAAGGCAAGCTGGTTATTTGCGAACTCATACTTCATGTCAAATAAGACCTCATGGATCTATGATTTAAATCAAGAAATTCCCTAACATAACAGGCACTATCTGATTAAAGAATTACATATTCCAGAAAAAATATTACTTCAACAGCAATGATTAATGACTCGGGACCATGGAGAAAAGAATAGAAGTAGACATAAACAATATAGCATCACTAATTTCAAGTTCACATACTTCTTCCGTTCTGTTTTGAATGAAACGTGGGGCCTTGGCACGGGGATTTTGGAGAAGAGAGATAGAGAAAAATAAAAAGAGAAACCCATGTGATGAAGAGAGGGATATAGAGAAGTACCAAATATAGTCACGTTTCATTTGTTTTGAAACGGCCTTAAATTGTAAGTGTTTCATTAATTTTAGAACGAATGAAGTATTCTTATCAGAGACTGTAGAAGCCAAATACTACCTCCGAGTTATTTATAGTTACAACCTTTTCTGTTTGACGGTTTGCCACACAAAACTTTGACCTTGATATCTTAATAAAGTATTAGAAATATTATGAAAAGTTGATACTTTGGAAATGCACATTGAGACAAATCTAACAAGATCCCACATAATAATATTATTTTTACTATTATTTGAGGAAAAATTATGCTCAAAGTTTCATGTTTTCTGACAAATATATGCTACAAACAGGGCCGTCTTAGAGGGTGTGCAAAGAGCCCAACCGCACAGGGCCCCAAACTGAAAAAAAATTTAATTTTCTAATATTTTCTTATGAAAAAATGCTTATTTCTTCCTCATTGCGTGACAAAAAATCTACATTTTAGAATATTTTCTTATCAAAATTGTATATTATTGCATAATATGTATGTACAACCTATTAATTTAACAATATAAGGGCCTCAGTTTCATTTTTAGAACAGGGCCCCTAAAATTTTCAAGACGGCCCTAGCTACAAATATGCAACTAAAAAAGTCAGAGGAAGAGCATTGCAGTGTACACAATAAAAAACTACAATGAAATTATGCATACCTCTAAAGCAAGCAATGCACCATATTGTCTCTTCCTCTACCAGGTTTTAATTTCTATGAATTTCACATATTAATGCAGAGAATTTTTTAGCAGATCTAGTAGTTCAAGCTCCACTTCAATATAAATGGGAAAGTAGGAAAATGATCATGTAGTAGGTCATACATACATACTTCCTCCGTTCCAAAATAAGTGAAAGACTTACTATTTTAAAACGTTTCAAAATAAGTGAAACATACCTTAAATGGGAAAAAAAGGTGACAAAACGACAAGAGTACCCATCACAAATGTCTCATTAAACACATCTCACCTAACTTCATTAAATCATCTCAACTAGTAAACCTCGTAATAACTCCTAAATTAGTTATGAATCTGGCATTGTCAATAGTCCAACGCTCATCTCATTTGCCTATTTTTAGGGTTTGTGAAAAAAATCCTTGGTGTTCTATCTCATCAGTCGTTCTTTCTAGGGTTTCATTTTCCTTCTTCTTCATTTACTCTTCTCTCTCATGAAAAATCTGCATAAACGACATTGAAGTTCATCGTCGTATATTTCGCATCTGCCTCTTCACATCTGGATCTTTGGTTTTCACATCAATAAGGTACATTTGAGTCTAATTTTCGCATCCACTTCGAATATGATTATGGTTTAATTTTTATAATTTTTCATGGGTTTTATATTCGCATCATGTCGCATAAATTTACTTTATATTCGCATCTACTTCGAACATCATTTCGCATGATCATGGGTTTTATATTCGCATCATTTCGCATGAATATTCGCTTTTACTTCGAACCTCAATTTTTCAAGGGTTCTAATTTTTGCAATATGTGGTTAGAAATTTCGCATCATTTCACATGAATTTACTGGGTTTAATTATTGCCATGATTTTCGTATCATTTCGCATGAATTTACTGGGTTGATTTTTTTCCATGATGTTCGCATGAATTTTGTGCAATTTAGGGTTTAAGTTTTTCAATTTTTTGTGCAATTTAGGATATATTCAGTAAAAGTCAGCTTTAATTAGTAAAATACAGTTTTCATTAGCAGAAATCAACTTCAATAGTAATAACAGTTCTGTAAAAATCAGTGAACTTCATAAGACTAAGAACACTAGAGAATCAGAATATATCAGTTTTTTTGGCGAGTGAAATGGTTTTCGCATTTTCTCATCAAACTTGTGGGTTTTATTATGCAATTTTTACTCATCACTTGTTGGTTATGTTCAGCAATTCAGGTTGTGAGTTTTAATGCGAAAATTCCTTTTTTTGGGGTCTGATTTCAGGGTATCAAATTGCGATTTTTGCCATGGATGTTAATGGTACTCCACGCCACAATGAATTCAAGAGGTTAGCTTAGAAGTACCGGAGACACAAGAACATCTTACTGGTTCTGTATCTCACAGAGGAAAGACGGTTAGTGTATTTGGGAAAAAGAGAAAGAGAATGCATTTACTTCGAACCTGAATCGCATAATAGAACCCACAAGTGATGAGTAAAAATTGCATAACAAAACCCACAAATTTGATGAGAAAATGCGAAAATCATTTCACTCGCCAAAAAAAACTGATATGTTCTGATTCTCTAGTGTTCTTAGTCTTTTGAAGTTCACTGATTTACAGAAATGTTATTACTATTGAAGTTGATTTCTGCTAATGAAACTGTATTTTACTAATTAAGCTAACTTTTAGTGAATATACCCTAAATTGCACAAACAATTGCAAAACTTAAACACTAAATTGCACAAAATTCATGCGAACATCATGGAAAAGATCAACCCAGTAAATTCATGCGAAATGATGCGAAAATCATGGCAATAATTAAACCCAATAAATTCATGTGAAATCCCTAACCACATATTTCAAAAATTAGAATCCCATAAAAATTCAGGTTCGAAGTAAATGCGAATATTCATGCAAAATGATGCGATTATTCATGCGAAATGATGCGAATATAAAACCCATGATCATGTGAATATTCATGCGAAATGATGTTCGAAATAGATGGGAATATAAAGTAAATTCATGTGAAATAATGCGAATATAAAACCATGAAAAATTATGAAAATTAAAACATAATCATATTCCAAGTAGATGGGAAAATTAGACTCAAATGTACCTTATTGATGTGAAAACCAAAGATCCAGATGTGAAGAGGCAGATGCGAAATATACGACGATGAACTCCAATGTAGTTTATGTAGATTTTTCATGAGAGAGAAGAGTAAATGAAGAAGAAGGAAAATGAAACCCTAGAAAGAACGACTGATGAGATAGAACACCAAGGATTTTTTTCACAAACCCTAAAAATAGGCAGATGAGATGAGCGTTGACTATTGATAGTGCTAGATCCATAATTAATTTAGGAGTTATTACGAGGTTTAGTAGTTGAGATGATTTAATAAAGTTAGGTGAGATGTGTTTAATGAGAGGTTTGTGATGGGTACTCTTGTCATTTTATCACTTTTTTTTTTCCATTTAAGGTATGTTTCACTTATTATGGAACAAGAATATATATATATATATATATATATATATATATATATATATATATATATATATATATAGAACCAACCCTTATGGTGAGGACCACTCATTTTCCTTATTTTACGAAATTTTTCTCATTTAACAATTTTTTTGCTCATTTTATGTTTTCTACTCATTTTGTGCTTTTGCTCATTTTTAGTGGTTCTCACCATAATAGGGTTCTCATTAGAACCCAATCCATATGTATATATATATGTACATGTATGTATATATATGTATGTATATATATATATATGTATGTATATATATATATATATATGTATGTATATAAATATATATATATATATATGTATATATATATATATATACATACATATATATATACACCGTGGTGTAAAGAAATGGCCGTGTTGGTTCGGTTCACCCGAGTTGGAACGGATTTCAACTTTGGCGAACCGAATTCGACCGATACAAACCGGTCTTTTATAAAAGGCCGCGATATCACCCGAACCGACCGTGACAAATAAATATCCCCCGCATTTTCCGTTATAAGACGCATTTTTCCGATTTAAAGAGCAGAGGAAAAAAAAAGAAGAGGAGGAAGCCATGGCCATGCCGCCATGTTTAAAGCTTCTTTTTCATCGGGAAGGGGAAGGGGGAGTAGGAAGTGAGGACTGAGGAACAACTGTCTATGTTAAATGACTAATGACCAGGTGGGTGATGTTTTTTTGTTGTGAATATTTTATATTGTATTGTTATTGAGTAGTGGAGGAAAGATTTTTAATTGGAAAGTGGCAAGTGGGCAGTGGGCCCTCTTTTTTCTTTTACTTTAGTACTTCTTGTTTGTTGACTTTGTTGCACCTACACGGCCTACACGTCTCTCATCTCTCTGTTATTTTATCTTTTTTTTAGTTCCCCTCTCACATGACCCACTTCCTTTTTTACTTTTTTTCCACTATCAAGTACGGACTACGGTATCTTGTAATAGACTAATAGTAGAGATGCCTCCCTAACAAAATACTACTAGTTTTAGGCTATGTTTAGTTCACCTGAAATTTTCTGATCTGAACTTATCTGATCTAATCTGAACTTTTTTTTTCTGATCTGATCTGATCTAAACTGATATGATCTGAACTTATCTGAACTTATCTTTTAAAAAACATATTATTACTAATATTATTATTACTTTGTATTTCATTACTAGTATTACTATTACTATCATTTTATTACTATGCACAACTTTCAATAATAATAATAATAATAATAATAATAATAATAATTTTATAATAATAATAATATAAATAATTTTATAATACCAATAATAACAATAATAACAATAATAATATAGATAACATAATAATAATAATAATAATAATAATAATAATAATAATAATAATAATAATTATTATTATTATTATTATTATTATTATTATTATTATTATTATTATTATTATAATTATAGCATAATTAGTTTTTTTTTTTTTTGAAAAAGAGCACATTAGTATATGAACATACAATTAAAAATAAAATACTAAGGACTCTTGGGTCCAATGGTATGGCTTCTTACCTCCCACATGGGAGACCAAGGTTCAAATCTTGGTGGAAGCATATATTTCAATATTGTTGTGGGTGGGGGATGGGGGTTAGGGCTTGTTGGGTCTCTAGGTGAGTGACCCTGTGCGAGGGCAACTTAGAGAAAATTCATCTTACCACGGGATTCCCGAAAAGGGCCCAAAAAAATTAAAAATAAAAGAACACTCATGTTCAAGGTCCGTTAATGATAAGAATTTAGGTAGTAATGAAAAGAACATATATTGAAATAGCATACAAGATCTATTTAAAGAACACATTTAAAAAATAAAAGATAGATGTTATTTTTATATTAATGACATGTTTGAATTTAACTAACAACATGTTCTTTGTTATATCAATAAATTGTTCTTTTTTATTATAAATAAACCTATAAATATATATAATCATATGATCTTGAACAAAATGGTTAGATATTCTTCTTATATCGTTGTCTTGTTCTATATAAAATTTGTTTTTAAAGATAAGTTGAAATCATTTGTAGGGAAAATTTTGAACGTGATGACAACAACATTATGTTATCCCATGCTACTCATGTTTTATATAAACTAGTAATATATAATATATATTATTCTACCAAAATTGTTTTAAAAAATAAGCATCATATACTATCGTCATGTTCGTTACATGCACAACATAAAAAAGAACATCACATATCAAAATTATTAATTAGAATAAATATAAAAAAGAACACTTACAAATGCCAAAAGAACATTCTTCTTCTTGAACACAAATAGCTTCAAATAGTGATATCAATGACATTTATAATAATAGCAACGACATTAATAATAATTACCGATATTAAAAATTAATAAGTACAACAACGACAAAAATAATAATCTTTTTGAACAAATGTACTAGTAAATAGTAATATTAATAGTAATAGTAATTGTATAAAGTAATATTAATAATAATAATAATTATAATAATAATAATAATAATAATAATAACAACAACAATAATAATAATTATTACAATAACAATAATAGCATTAGTAATACTAATAATCATAATAATCATGATGATAATAATAATAATAATTTTTTAAATATAAGCAGAATCTGAACTTATCTGATATGATCTTATCTGATCTGATCTGATCTGAACTTATTTTTTCTGATCTGATCTGATCTGGTATGATCTGATATGATATGATCTGAAATAAGCAAAAATAAGGTGAACTGAACATAGCCTTAGTATCATACTTCTTTTCAATAATAAATTTTCAAAAGTTATTTAAAAAGCATAGAAAGACATTTTAAAAAAATTCTGAAAACCGCTACACGAACCGTGATGACCGTATCTGTTCCGTTCCAGCGAAACCGTGACCGTTTTCGAAACCGTATTTTCGAACTAACACACACACACACACACACACACACACACACACACACACACACACACACACACACACAGAGTACTTCCTTCGCTTCTAAATACATGCAACATTCCCTCGCCTACACGCTATGCAATGCACTACTTTGTTCCTTAGTATCTTTAATTACGCATAAGTAAAAATTATAAAAAGTTGATATCATGAAAATATGCATTAAGATGAATAAAATAAAACCACAATTGACTATAGTTTTTTGATTTTTTTTGCCAAATGCAGCCCTTTATAGTGGCTACTTTGTTAATTGCAGCCCTTTCATTTCAACATCTTCAATTGCAACCTCAAATAAACCAAATACTTTTGAGTTACAGCCAAAAAGGCGTGAAAAAGGTTGAATTTAGGTCAGTAACTTAAGAGTTTGGTTTATTTGAGGCTGCAGTTGAAGAGATTGAAATGAAACAAATGCAATTAACAAAGTGGCCACTTTTAAGGGCTGCATTTGGCAAAAATTTCACTTTTTTTCCTTACACATTAGTGAGAGAATATGGGAATAAGGTTGGTAGATGAATAGCGGTTACTATGCAAATCTTACATGTATTTAGAAACTGAGGAAGTATGAAATAATCATATGTATCAACCTCAAATGAATACAAGAGATATAACTCTCATACTCTAACAACAAATTTAATGGTCTTGAGACTAGGTGTGAGTCATGGGGCGGGGGAAGATAACTAGATAAGACATATAAACCATTGATCCACGTGAAGAGATAGATCCAAACTGTAAAGGTCTCCCTCCCTGGAATCGAGCTCCCAATAGCAGGAAACATACTTAGGGCCCGTTTGGTTGGAAATATTTTGGGCTTGGAAACGGATTGAGGTAACACACTCCCTTATTTTATGTTTGGTTAGGTTATTCATTTCTTTCACTCCTCTTCGGCCCAATTTTGATTCCCCCATCTTGAAAGCCTCCTCCTACCCGGAGGAAACAAATTAAATTATGTTACCTTCATTCCCCCATCTTCAAACCCTTCACCCCCTTTCTCTCTCCTCTATTCATCTTCGAAATCTGTTCGAAATATTTGAAAGTTGCTGCAAAATCTTCAAATCTACTGCGAAATCTTCAAATCTACCGCGACGTTCGTCAAGACTGGTGCGAAGATGATGTTTACGCAAGAACAACCAATCATCTTTTTTTCATAGGTAATTTTCGAGTGATTTTACAGTATTTTTTGTGCGATTTTCACTATATTGATGCTTTTATTCTTGGTTTTTTATCGAATTCTCCTCAGATCAAAGGGATTGCGAAGATTTACCTTGTTATTTCAACAAAATTAAGCTTAGGTATCCATCTCTACATTCTTCTTAAAACTAGGGTTTTTTTTCTCAAAATTAGTCTAGATGCTGTTGTTGTTGATTTTTGTTGTTCTGCTCTAGTTTTGTTGTATTCTTCTATTTTATGTTTCAATTGATGTTTTCAGCTTTGTATTGTAGTTTTTTTTTCCAGCTTTACTAATGTATTACAATTGTTGTTCTGCATAATTGTTCTGCTGCTGTTGTTAAAATTATTTATGGATGTTTATGTTTATGTTTGATTTATGTTTATGTTTATGGATGTTTATGTTAAAATTGCTGATGTTTATGTTTTGTTGGTATTCTTCTATTTATGTTTCAATTGCTGCTGTTATAATCGTTCTGCTCCAGTCCTACTAGAAATTGGGTTGAAGCATTAGTTAGTGAACATACTTGGTTTAGTTTGCTATGTGATATATAATTTATGGATGTTTACTTATGTGTTGTTGTTGATGGGGTGCAATGATAATTCTAGGAGGTTTGTTTTGTTTCAGAAATGGATCGTTATAAACAAATATCAA
>CANSNZ010000441.1:147500-172160 GCA_947646795.1 Beta lomatogona
TTGTGCTCCTGTATCTACCATTAGTGTATAATACCGACTTTTGTATCCTTCAAAGATTATTTTAATAAGTATATAGGTCAAATTACTCATTTTTATTAAGAATTGCTAAGTCATTTTTCATTTTATATAATTTTCGTTCAAATATTTCTATATTTATGGTTTTTTCTTGTTCCCTTTTTGATAATGCTCTTATGCTATCTCTATGGCAACCTGCAAATATAATATATTGTAGTCTTTGATTTAAATAAACCTTTTCTTCTTTTGCTATTTCTATCTGTTTTTGTAATCTTACTAATTCTATTAAACTAGGTATAGCGTTACTCATTTATTATTCTAGTTTTATATTGAGTTTGGTTATAAGTGAATTTAAAGTAATTCGATTCTATTGTCCATGGTTTAACTTTGTTCCAAGAAGTCTTTTCCTAGTATTATCTTATTGTTTAGGGTTATGACATAGTCTATATTTATATCTTGGAGCGCAACTTTTGTTGTTAATGTAATTAATCTATTAAAATTTTCATTAATGTTAACTATTTGGTTTGACAGTTTGTCTAATGGTATGTAATTACTTTCAGTATTAATATCTAATTGCTATTTGTTAGAATTTTTGTTCCTATTTGTATTATTATATAATGTTCATGTGATTTTATTTGAATAGGTAGGTTTTCGGTTAAACGTCGTTTAGATCTAGAAATGCTTAATCGTTTCTTTACTATTTCTAAGTCTTCATAGTTTGGTTTAGAGTATAATTTTAATTCTTTTTCTATAGGTAATATAAGATCTCGTAAAAGGAGTATCTATAGTAATTGGTCTTAATTTGTTTTTGGTATAAATCGATGTTGATCCGTTAATATATAGGAAAAATTCACATAATTAATCCCAACTTTCACTCATCTTCCCAAATTAATCCCAACTATTAATTATTCAGGAATAATCCCAACTTTAGGGGTGAGTTTCTCAAAATAATCCGAATTGTTATTTTACTTATTTTCGTTGATCCATTTTGGGATTATTTTGGGGTAGAAAAAAATATTTCGGATCATTTTGAGAAGGTACACTTGAAACTTGGGATTATTCTAGAATAATCAATAATTCGGATTATTTTGAGAAAATGGTCAATAGTTTGGATTATTTATGTGAATTTTTCCTAATATATAAGCATTCTTACAATGTCTTGTCATGACTTTTGATCCAGTTGTCATGTTTATTCCATCTAATTTCCAATATAAGACTAATGCCTTTTCTATATTTTGATCGGTTAAACTTATAGAATAATTAGGCTTAATTATAAATCTAACTTTCGATAAATAAGATTTCCTTTAAGTTGTGCTATAATAGCTTGTTCTATAGGTTCTTTGATTCTATCATCGGCTAATTCTAATTCTAAAGGAGTATCTATTCCATCTTTAAAAACAGGCTTTTATTATTATTTCTATGGCGACTAATTCCACAAATCTAAATGTAATTGTAATTTTCGAAATACAGCTAATTGTTCAGGGGTTTCGGTTCCTAATTCATAATAGTTCATCTGAAAAGCACAATTATATTTGTTTAGATCTTCTGGACACATGGAACATATTTGCATATTATATTGGGACTTACAATACTCTTTTTTGGCTATAGCATATTTGAAATCTGCATTTGGATTACCAAATTATCTTCGAATTATTTTTTCATATTTTTTCAACATTTGTGTTGAATCGGTCATCTCTGTTCCTTCTATCTTAGTACTTCGCAATTCAGTTAATTCTACTATTCCTATATTAGTTAAATAGCTTCTTGCTATTCCTGTTATAGTTGCTTCAATATAGCCGGCCTTTGCACTGACTGGTATTTTAGCTTCTATTAATTTTGCATTTATTATAGCTGTCCAATTTTGTATATCCATTTAAGTATTAGTAGAGCAATCTAGATTTAAAGTTTCTCCTGATTGGTTGTCTCTAGGTATGTAATCATTTTCTAATTTTGTTCAATATTTCCATATATAATCATTATATTTATATTTATAATCATATTTTTTCTTTTTAAAGGTAGGTTTATAACTTCTACCGGATTCCATATAATCATAATTGTCATCTGTGTAAACTTTAGTAAGTACGTTAATTTCTTCGTCTTTTTCTGAATTAAAGTCGATTCTAAATAATTTGAATATCTAAATTCTTGACTAGATTGTTCGGAATAAACTTCTTCATTATTTTCTTCTAGAGTATTTACTTCTATATTATTTACTTCAAGTCGTTCTATTTCAGCAATTAAAGTTTCTATGGTAGTATTATTTATTGTTTCATCATCGATTCATGGATTTCTATATCTTACGTATTGTTTTTGATATTACATATAAGTTGTTCTTCTATTTTATCGAACTTACTATTATATTCTATTTTAAGATTTTGTATTTCTTCCTTTAAATGATTTTCTACTCTGTAGACTTTATCTAATATTTGTTTAGTATTAATATGGATTATTTTAATAGATTCTTCTGTTTTTCTCATTCTCTCATCATATTTTCTTTCTAGTTTTTCTAATTTCTTGTAGATGTCATTAATTGTTTTATTGTCTTGATAGCTACTCTCTATATTAGTTACTTGTACGAAATTATTTTCTAGTGCTAATCTCCTTTCTCTGTCAAATTCATTTTCTAGTATCATTTGTTTCCTATCTTTTATTAGATAAAATATGCCTTCACTAATTTCCGCAAATTGTCTATTTTGATTAGTCTTATGTATTTTAAATGGACCGTCAAGGTATCTAATAATTTCTTCTTCAATGATTTTTTTTGTTTTTATTCATTATTCTGGTTGGTCAATTATTCTTTCATATTCTATTTCTATTCTTTTCCTCAAAAGTAATTCTGGAAATAACTGTGAATATTCCTTAGTTATCTTCTTTTCCTAGATTTCATAACCTTGTTCTTCTAATTCTATTGGTATTTTAGTATTGCTAGACTCGGTTTATGTAAATCTTTCTTACTTTCTTTTAGTAGTTGTATAATTAATAAAATATTTTTGTTTATTATCCTTAGGTTAGTTCCTAAATTTTCTTCTTTTTCTAGTTCACTCATAAGCATAAAGTTGATTTTCTATTTGCAATATAACTATTATAATCCTCTATTATTTTCTTAGCTACATCTTCTTCTTTTTTAATTTCATTATTTAGCAGTTTTATTTGGTCCTCAAAAGGTTTTAACTCTTTTTCAATTTCTTCATAGTCATAATTATCATGTAATGTTGCTTGTTCTAATATTTGTTGTTTATTATTAATAGCCATTTGTTTTTGATTTCTTAATTCTAAATTTTTAATATCAGATTGCATAATTGATATAAAATATTCCCAGTTAGCTCTTCTCATAGCCTGCTTTACCTGAGACTTAGTACTCATATGTATAACGAACTTTGTAAATCTCTAAGTTCTTGTTTAGCTATTAAGTTTCTATTTTTCTTGTCTTGTAACTTAATTAAATATTTTCTCAAGGCATTTTTTATTTCATTATATTTTCCTCTATAAGCTTCATATAAGTAATCTTCAAAATCATCTATTTTATCTTGTATAATTCTATTCTGAACATTTAATATGTTATGTCTCGTTTTTATAGGATCTTTAACGTTGTTTATTTGTGTTTTAATAGTCATAACGAATTTATTAATTGTTCAAGTTCTATTAATAATTGTCTAAGTTCTATTTGTTTTAATAGTTCTAATAATTTTTTAAGTTCTAGTTGAACCCTTGAAAGTTTTTCTATTTTATTTTGTTCTTCCTGTAGTGAATTAAGTAAAGAGTACCTTATTTCAGTATCTTCTTCATTAGCTGCTTGAATATGAGAAATACTTATTTGATCTCTTACTCTATTGATTTTAAATAGTAAAGCATAATTTATCCATTCAACACGTAGTTTAACAGTTTTTACTAGAGAACTCATATGATAAGCAAATAATCAAATAAAGAGGTAAACAGTCGGTTTTATTATGAACTTTCTTTAAAAGCTCAATCCCTTTTGCTTATAATAAACCTTAATCGGTTAATAATAATTCTATCAGCTTTCATATAAGTACTGCTAATCCGCTTTGAAAACCCTTAAGCACTTAAGCAGAATTAAATAAATTCATGTTTTTCAACCTCACCACATAGGTTTTATGCATCACGCCCTCAACGCCTTCTCATTCTCAACGGCTAAACGGGCTCCTGCTACCAATTGTCTCTTGGTTTCTAAACATGATTTTACTTAATCGGGGAAAGCATAATTAAGATAGCATACATCCTATATGAAATTATAGAATTATTTTAACAGATCTCAGTATTATTATAAACTAGGGGATTGAATTTAAATTCAGTTCATAAGAAAAGAGATTACCTTATCTGCCTCCATAATTATTAGTATAATATCTTGAGGAATAAGCTGTAAGTGAAGAACTCCGGTCTTGTGAATAGTAAGATCTAATACCAGATTAGGGGTGAAGCGTGTTTTCAGAGAAGATAGAGTAGAAGATAGAATAGAGAAGAAATCTTGAGAGATGGAATGTGGAAAAGTAATTAGGCAAGTACCTTCTGATGATTTTGCCTAATCAGATAACTCTTATTTATAAGCAAAGGATTACAACGGTTCGTACAAAAACTACATACTGTTACAAAACACTATTTGCTACAGTGAAAGTGCTGTTCACTATTCACATATTTTTCTTGCGCTAGCCGCCTAACTTTTGTTTTGTTATAACTGTTACAACATTAATCTGTTACATGATAAGCATATGTCTCTTATTACAGTTGTAATGTTTATCTTTGTAGACAGGTGTTTTATTCTTGTACGTTGTGCTTTATCTCAGTAGTAGATACTGTTGTATTAGATGATTCAACCCTATCTTCATAGCTGTCCATATCTTCAATTATTGGTACAGTTATTTGTTTCAATCCACACATTTTACATGAGTGGTTATTATTTTGCTGCATCCAACTGCAATATCTTTTTAGGGTATCTTCAGTTAGAAATTTCTAGGTATATACCTTGTAACTGGTTCTTGATCTGGATGGATCAGGCTCCATACCCATGACTTGATGGTTTCAATCGCATCAAGGCCGTATGTTTTGCTTTGAGAGATAATTAATGTGTTTAACTCCCTATGATTTATCCAAACATAAGTCTTGACCATGTTAATCAATGCTTCATAAATTGCTTTTATCTTGACTGCCCTTTTTTCCCTGAGGAGATCAGGTATCTCATTGCGGCTTAACTCTGGCTGTGCCTTAATTTCTTCGGGAAAGATAAAATTTGTTGTACAGTCCATTTTAACAACCCTAATACATTGTTTTATTTCAGAAAAAGTAAAACTTCGCCTGGGGCGGTATAGCATCTTACAAAAATTATAGGAGATTTTGTAATATGCAAGTAACTTTTAGCTGCTTTATATAAATCAGGAATTGACGATAGCTCTTCTCCATTCATTGTGTAAACTGAATCAAGAAGGCCATAGTCATATGCTGGTTTGATTAAATTTGCATTGCAACCAGGCAACGCTATTAGCTCGTTTACCCTTTTTAAGGGGTTAGTAACATATCCACCTTCGATTTCTCCATGGCGGTCTTTTGTGGTTATCTCCGGGAATGTATTTAGTCCGTTGGCAATAAATAAGAAATTATCTATATATTGGCGAACTGAAGGATTCATAGTTTGTTTAGTTCCTAAGGTTAACTTTTCTTTGAAAGATGTGGTATCTGGTATAAGGCTTGGAAAATTTAGTTCGTTGATAACTAGAGTAGGGTTATTGGCTTGGTTGGGGTTATGAGTTTGTAAGGACATATTTCTTTTGAAAGGGGAATTAACTTTTTTTGTTGTAATAATTCGGCTTTTATATTTTTGGCTAGTGCCAATATCTGCTTGCTCCTGATTAGGATTGCTGGAAGTGGCTTCTCTTTTCATTGAAGCGAGTTCTTCCATTAACTTTTTGAGTTGTATCTTGAGCTCCTGATTTTCTAGAACCAGTTGTTGAGCTATTTCTTGAGAGATAGTCTGCAAAACAGTTTTCGTTAGTTTTTAATAATTCAATAGAAAATTCATATTGATTGATGTCAGCTATTATTCGATTTATTTCTTTTCTTGTAATTGAATCTTGTAATTTTTGGGTTAGCCAACTCCTAACAGTTCTATTGTCTGTTCTAATTATGAATTTACTATAAACTATATAACATTCAAAATTTTTGATTCCATATTTCACTGCTTTTAATTCCTTTTTATTTATATCCCAATTAATTTCATTTGCCTTAAAAGTACCTGAGTGATACCTACAAACATATTCTTTTCTATCATTTTTATATCTGTATTTTAATACTGCTCCATAACCGTTATTGGTTTCACTAGCATCTGTTTCTACTATCCATATAAATTCTTTGTCTTCATCAGGAAAACTAAGTTTTGGTAACTTTTTGACTAGGTCTTTGATTTTTTCTAAAATCTTTGTATCGATATCTTCCCATCTAAAATCATAGTCTTTCTTTAATTTCTTAGTTAGTGGTTCAAGTATATTGTGATAATTTTGGGATAAATTCTTTAACTCTGATTTACTATTCCTAAGAATTTTTGTAATTCTTTCTTAGTAATTATTTCCTTTTGAAACTCAATAATTTTTTGAGCTAGGAAACAAATGATACTAGAAAATGAATTTGACAGAGAAAGGAGATTAGCACTAGAAAATAATTTCGTACAAGTAACTAATATAGGGAGTAGCTATCAAGACAATAAAACAATTAATGACATCTACAAGATATTAGAAAAACTAGAAAGAAAATATGATGAGAGAATGAGAAAAACAGAAGAATTTATTAAAATAATCCATATTAATACTAAACAAATATTAGATAAAGTCTACAGAGTAGAAAATCATTTAAAGGAAGAAATACAAAATCTTAAAATAGAATATAATAGTAAGTTCGATAAAATAGAAGAACAGCTTATATGTAATATCAAAAACAATACGGAAGATATAGAAATCCATGAATCAGATGATGAAACAATAAATAATACTACCATAGAAACTTTAATAACTGAAATAGAACGACTTGAAGTAAATAATATAGAAGTAAATACTCTAGAAGAAAATAATGAAGAAGTTTATTCTGAACAATCTAGTCAAGAATTTAGATATTCAAATTATTTAGAATCGGACTTTAATTCGAGAAAAGACGAAGAAATTAACGTACTTACTAAAGTTTACACAGATGACAATTATGATTATATGGACTCTAGTAGAAGTTATAAACCTACCTTTAAAAGAAAAAATATGATTATAAATATAAAAATAATGATTATATATGAAAATATCGAACAAAATTAGAAAATGATACCTAGAGACAACCAATCAGGAGAAACTTTAAATCTAGATTGCTCTACTAATACTGAAATGGATATACAAAATTGGACAGCTAGAATAAATGCAAAATTAATAGAAGTTAAAATACCAGTCAGTGTAGCGGACAGCTATATTGAAGCAACTATAACAGGAATAGCAAGAAGTTATTTAACTAATATAGGAATAGTAGAATTAACTGAATTGCGAAGTACTAAGATAGAAGGAACAGAGATGACTGATTCAACACAAACGTTGAAAAAATATGAAAAAATAATTCGAAGAGAATTTGGTAATCCAAATGCAGATTTAAAATATGCTATATATAGCCAAAAAAGAGTATTGTAAGTCCCAATTATATAATATGCAAATATGTTCCATGTGTCCAGAAGATCTAAACAAATATAATTGTGCTTTTCAGATGAACTATTATGATTTAGGAACCGAAACCCCTGAACAATTAGTTGTATTTCGAAAATTATATTTTGAAAAATTACCAATACCTATAAATACTATGGTACAACAAGCTTATTACACAGAACCTAAAACAGGAACTTTAGGAGGACAAATAGCATATTTACAAGCATGGTATAAAAATTATTGTATGGAAGTTAATAACCATAAGGAATTTAGAAAACAAGCTAAAATTAGTGACTGTTGTGAAAGATATGAAATACCCAAATTTGGATGTCACAAATTAAACAAAAGATACAAAGCAAAAAGACCCAAATTGATGCGAAGACGATATAAAAGATTTAAACCGTATGGAAAATATAAAAATAAGAAAAGAGCAAATAAAAACTATTTTATTAAAAGAAAAATCTACAAATATGCAAAAAATCCAAAAAGATGTAGATGTTATAATTGTGGACAAATAGGTCACATAGCAAAGGAATGTAAAGCTAAAGCGAATAAAAATGCTAATAAAAACATAAAAAATATAAACTTCATTGAACTCCATATAGCGGAATATGAACTAGGAAAAACCAATATACCACCAGATGAAGAAATATATGTGCTCGAATACGAAACAGATAATAACGAAATTAATGAAATAAGTAATGATGAAAGTAGTGAAGATGAAGATAATACTTGAAACCGATAATAATGAATAAAGAATTACAAGAAGTTGATTACGATGAAGATATTACAGTACAATATAAAAACCAAAAAGTCATTTTTGACTTACAAAAATATAATGCATTAAAGTATGAAGGATTTACGTTGTCCCCCGACAAGATTATTGAAAAGAAAAAATTTGATCTAGCCAATTTAACTAAGTATTTCAAAAAGAAAAAAGAAGAATATTTAGTTATAGCTGATAGGGAACATGTTATAGATATAACACAAGTACAAGGTAATACTAGAGTCCCATTAATAACACAAGAAGTACTAAATGAAGAAATAACCAAAATTAATAATACATTAAAAAAATAAACCAATTACATTTAGATTTGTGGAATTAGCTGCCATAGAAATAATAATAAAAGCCTGTTTTAAAGAAGGAATAGATACTCCTTTAGAATTAGAATTAGCTGATGATAGAATCAAAGAACCTATAGAACAAGCTATTATAGCACAACTTAAAGGAAATCTTATTTATCAGAAAGTTAGATTTATAATTAAGCCTAATTATTCTATAAGTTTACTGATCAAAATATAGAAAAGACATTAGTCTTATATTGGAAATTAGATGGAATAAACATGACAACTGGATCAAAAGTCATGACAGTACAATGTAAGAATGCTTATATATTAACGGATCAACATCAGATTTATACCAAAAACAAATTAAGACCAATTACTATAGATACTTCTTTTACAGATCTTATATTACCTATAGAAAAATGATTAAAATTATACTCTAAACCAAACTATGAAGACTTAGAAATAGTAAAGAAACGATTAAGCATTTCTAGATCTAAACGACATTTAACTGAAAACCTACCTATTCAAATAAAATCACATGAACATTATATAATAATACAAATAGGAACAAAAAATCTAACAGCGCAATTAGATATTAATACTGAAAGTAATTACATACCATTAGACAAACTGTCAAACCAAATAGTTAACATTAATCAAAATTTTAATAGATTAATTACATTAACAACAAAAGTTGCGCTCCAAGATATAAATATAGACTATGTCATAACCCTAAACAATAAGATAATACTAGGAAAAGACTTCTTGGAACAGGTTAAACCATGGACAATAGAACCAGATTACTTTAAATTCACTTATAACCAAACTCAATATAAAACTAGAATTATAAATGAGTAACGCTATACCTAGTTTAATTGAATTAGTAAGATTACAAAAACAGATAGAAATAGCAAAAGAAGAAAAGGTTTATTTAAATCAAAGACTACAATATATTATATTTGCAGGTTGCCATAGAGATAGCATAAGAGCATTATAAAAAAGGGAACAAGAAAAAACCAGAAATATAGAAATATTAGAACAAAAATTATTTAAAATGAAAAATGACTTAGCAATTCTTAATAAAAATGAGTAATTTGACCTATATACATATTAAAATAATCTTTGAAGGATACAAAAGTCGGTATTATACACCAATGGTAGATACAGGAGCACAACCAACAATAATGAAAGAAAAAATGGAAAAAATTAAACACACCATTTAGAATCAATGGGTTTAATAACAATAGTAGTAACATTACCTTATATCAAACAAAAGTAAAAATACAAAGTTGGAATAAAATATTAATTATACCTAAAGTATCTTGTTTCGAACTAATAGGAAAAGACATCATACTAGGAACTAACTTTCTTAACCAATATAAACCTTTTGGTATAGGTAAAGAGTTTATTACATTAATTACTCCTTGTAAACATAAGTTAAGAGCTAAAATAGTCAAAAATAGAGAAAGAATGCCAACAGAATGGGAAAAATGTAAAATAGGCGAAGAAACTCAATTAGTCCAAAAAATGACAACCAAGAAAGAAAATATTAATAACTTTGAAATTATAGAAATTGGTATACTCCATCTAGATAAGCTTACTCCTTTAAAAACTCAATTAGAAGAACTATGTAGTGATAACCCTTTAGAAAATTGGTATAAGCATAAAACAAAAACTAAAATGACATTGAAAGACCAAAACATCATAATATCACAAAAACCTTTTAATAATACACAACGAGATGAAAAAGAATTTAAAATGCATATAACGGAACTATTAGCTGGAAAACTAATCGGACCCAGTAATTCAAAACATAGTAGCAATGCTTTTATAGTCAATAAACACTCAGAACAAAACCGAGGAAAAATAAGAATGGTTATTGATTATAGAATTCTAAATGAAAAAACAATTACATACAATTATCCTATACCAAACAAGATACTTAAAATGAGGCAGATACAAGGTTACAATTATTTCTCAAAATTTGATTGTAAAAGTGGTTTTCATCAATTAAAATTAACCGAAGATTCTAAACAACTAACAGCATTCAAAGTCCCTAATGTGTTTTATGAATGGAATGTATTACCTTTTGGATATAAAAATGCCCCAGGAAGATTCCAGGCAATCATGGATAAATATTTAAATCAGTTATCAAATTGTGTAGTTTATATTGATGACATACTAATCTATTCAAAAACACAAGAAGAACACTTTAAGTTATTAGAACAATTTATAGAAATTATTAAAACTAGTGGTATAGTTTTGAGTAAAAAGAAAATGGAATTATTTAAAACACAGATTGAATTCTTAGGATTTGAAATAGATAAAGCTGGAATAAAAATGCAAGATCATATAGCTCAAAAAATTATTGAGTTTCAAAAGGAAATAAATACTAAGAAAGAATTACAAAAATTCTTAGGAATAGTAAATCAAGGTTAGAGAATTTATCCCAAAATTATCACAATATGCTTGAACCACTAACTAAGAAATTAAAGAAAGACTATGATTTTAGATGGGAAGATATCGATACAAAGATTTTAGAAAAAATCAAAGACCTAGTCAAAAAGTTACCAAAACTTAGTTTTCCCGATGAAGACAAAGAATTTATATGGATAGTAGAAACAGATGCTAGTGAAACCAATAATCGGTTATGGAGCAGTATTAAAATACGAGATATAAAAATGATAGAAAAGAATATGTTTGTAGGTATCACTCAGGTACTTTTAAGGCAAATGAAATTAATTGGGATATAAATAAAAAGGAATTAAAAGCAGTAAAATATGGAATCAAAAAATTTGAATGTTATATAGTTTATAGTAAATTCATAATTAGAACAGACAATAGAACAGTTAGGAGTTGGCTAACCCAAAAATTACAAGATTCAATTACAAGAAAAGAAATAAATCGAATAATAGCTGACATCAATCAATATGAATTTTCTATTGAATTATTAAAAACTAACGAAAACTTTTGCGAGACTATCTCTCAAGAAATAGCTCAACAAGCGGTTCCCGGAAAATCGGGAGCTCAAGATACAACTCAAAAAGTTAATGCAAGAACTCGCTTCAATGAAAAGAGAAGCCACTTCCAAAGAATCCAAATAAGGAGCAAGAAGATATTGGCACTAGCCAAAAATATAAAAGCCGAATTATTACAACAAAAAAGTTAATTCCCCTTTCAATAGAAATATGTCCTTACAAACTTATAACCCCAACCAAGCCAATAACCCTAATCCAGTTATCAACGAACTAAATTTTCCAAGCCTCATACCAGATACCACATCTTTCAAAGAAAAGTTAACCTTAGGAACTAAACAAACTATGAATCCTTCAGTTCGCCAATATATAGATAATTTCTTATTTATTGCCAACAGACTAAATACATTTCCGAGAGATAACCACAAAAGACCGCCATGGAGAAATCGAAGGTGGATATGTTACTAACCCCTTAAAAAGGGTATAAGAGTTAATAGCGTTGCCTGGTTGCAATGCAAATTTAATCAAAGCAAAGATATGACTATGGCCTTCTTAATTCGGTTTACACAATGAATGGAGAAGAGCTATCGTTAATTCCCGATTTATATAAAGCGACTAAAAGTTACTTGCATATTACAAAATCTCCTATGATTTTTGTAAGATGCTATACCGCCCCAGTGCGAAGTTTTTTTTTTCTGAAATAAAACAATGTATTAGGGTTGTTAAAATGGGTTGTACAGCAAATTTTATCTTTCCCGAAGAAATTAAGGCACGACGAGTTAAACCGCAATGAGATACCCGATCTCCTCGGGGAAAAAAAAGGGCGATCAAGATAAAAGCAATTTATGAAGCCTTGATTAACATGGTCAAGACTTATGTTTGGATAAATCATAGGGAGTTAAACACATTAATTATCTCTCAAAGCAAAACATACGGCCATGATGCGATTGAAACCATCAAGTCATGGGTATGGAGCCTGCTCCATCCAGATCAAGGACCAGTTACAAGGTATATACCTAGAAATTTTCTAACCGAAGATACCCTAAAAAGATATTGCGGTTGGATGCAGCAAAATAATAACCACTCATGTAAAATGTGTGGATTGAAACAAATAACTGTACCAATAATTGAAGATATGGACAACTATGAAGATAGAGGTTGAATCATCTAATGCAAAGCAGATCTACTACGGAGATAAAGCACAACGTACAAGAATAAAACACTTGTCTACAAAGATAAACATTACAGCTGTAATAAGATAGATAAATGCTTATCATGTAACAGATAAATGTTGTAACAGTTATAACAAAACAAAAGTTAGGCGGCTAGCGCAAGAAAAATATGTGAATAGTGAATAGTAAACAGCACTTTCACTGTAGCAAATAGTGTTTTGTAACAGTATGTATTTTTTGTACGAACCGTTGTAATCCTTTGCTTATAAATAAGAGTTCTCTGATGAGGCAAAATCATCAGAAGGTACTTGCCTAATTACTTTTCCACATTCCATTTCTCAAGATTTCTTCTCTATTCTATCTTCTACTCTATCGTCTCGAAAACACGCTTCACCCCTAACTGCATCGAGCTTACTATTCACAAGACCGGAGTTCTTCACTTACGCCTTATTCCTCAAGATATTATACTAATAATTATGGAGGTAGATAAGGTAATCTCTTTTCTTATGAACTGAATTTGAATTCAATCCCCTAGTTTATAACAATACTGAGATCTGTTAAAATAATTCTATAATTTCATATAGGATGTATGCTATCTTAATTATGCTTTCCCCGATTAAGTAAAATCATGTTTAGAAACCAAGAGACAATTGGTAGCAGGAGCCCGTTTAGCCGTTGAGAATGAGAAGGCGTTGAGGGTGTGATGCATAAAACCTATGTGGTGAGGTTGAAAAACATGAATTTATTTAATTTTGCTTAAGTGCTTAAGGGTTGTCAAAGCGGATTAGCAATACTTATATGAAAGCTGATAGAATTGTTATTAACCGATTAAGGTTTATTATAAGCAAAAGGGATTGAGCCTTTAAAGAAAGTTCATAATAAAAACATTGTTTACCTCTTTATTTGATTATTTGCTTATCATATGAGTTCTCTAGTAAAAACTATTAAACTACGTGTTGAATGGATAAATTATGCTTTACTATTTAAAATCAATAGAGTAAGAGATCAAATAAGTATTTCTCATATTCAAGCAGCTAAAGAAGAAGATACTGAAATAAGGTACTCTTTACTTAATTCACTACAGGAAGAACAAAATAAAATAGAAAAACTTTCAAGGGTTCAACTAGAACTTAAAAAATTATTAGAACTATTAAAACAAATAGAACTATTAATAGAACTTGAACAATTAATAAATTCGTTATGATTATTAAAACACAAATAAACAACGTTAATGATCATATAAAAACGAGAGATAACATATTAAATGTTCAGAATAGAATTATACAAGATAAAATAGATGATTTTGAAGATTACTTATATGAAGCTTATAGAAGAAAAGATAATGAAATAAAAAATGCCTTGAGAAAATATTTAATTAAGTTACAAGACAAGAAAAATAGAAACTTAATAGCTAAACAAGAACTTAGAGATTTACAAAGTTCGATATACATATGAGTACTAAGTCTCAGGTAAAGCAGGCTATGAGAAGAGCTAACTGGGAATATTTTATATCAATTATGCAATCTGATATTAAAAATTTAGAATTAAGAAATCAAAAACAAATGGCTATTATTAATAAACTACAAATATTAGAACAAGCAACATTAAATGATAATTATGACTATGAAGAAATTGAAAAAGAGTTAAAACCTTTTGAGGACCAAATAAAACTGCTAAATAATGAAATTAAAAAAGAAGAAGATGTAGCTAAGAAAATAATAGAGGATTATAATAGTTATATTGCAAATAGAAAATCAACTTTATGCTTATGAGTGATACCAGATTAGGGGTGAAGCGTGTTTTCAGAGAAGATAGAGTAGAAGATAGAATAGAGAAGAAATCTTGAGAGATGGAATGTGAAAAAGTAATTAGGCAAGTACCTTCTGATGATTTTGCCTCATCAGAGAACTCTTATTTATAAGCAAAGGATTACAACGGTTCGTACAAAAACTACATACTGTTACAAAACACTATTTGCTACAGTGAAAGTGCTGTTCACTATTCACATATTTTTCTTGCGCTAGCTGCCTAACTTTTGTTCTATTATAACTGTTACAACATTTATCTATTACATGATAAGCATATGTCTATCTTATTACAGCTGTAATGTTTATCTTTGTACACAGGTGTTTTATTCTTGTACGTTGTGCTTTATCTCCGTAGTAGATACTGCTGTATTAGATGATTCAGCCCTATCTTCATAGCTGTCCATATCTTCAATTATTGGTACAGTTATTTGTTTCAATCCACACATTTTACATGAGTGGTTATTATTTTGCTGCATCCAACTGCAATATCTTTTTAGGGTATCTTCAGTTAGAAAATTTCTAGGTATATACCTTGTAACTGGTTCTTGATCTGGATGGAGCAGGCTCCATACCCATGACTTGATGGTTTCAATCGCATCATGGCCGTATGTTTTGCTTTGAGAGATAATTAATGTGTTTAACTCCCTATGATTTATCCAAACATAAGTCTTGACCATGTTAATCAAGGCTTCATAAATTCATAGGAGATTTTGTAATATGCAAGTAACTTTTAGCTGCTTTATATAAATCAGGAATTGACGATAGCTCTTCTCCATTCATTGTGTAAACCGAATTAAGAAGGCCATATTCATATGCTGCTTTGATTAAATTTGCATTGCAACCAGGCAACACTATTAACTCGTTTACCCTTTTTAAGGGGTTAGTAACATATCCACCTTCGATTTCTCCATGGCGGTCTTTTGTGGTTATCTCTGGGAATGTATTTAGTCTGTTGGCAATAAATAAGAAATTATCTATATATTGGCGAACTGAAGGATTCATAGTTTGTTTAGTTCCTAAGGTTAACTTTTCTTTGAAAGATGTGGTATCTGGTATGAGGCTTGGAAAATTTAGTTCGTTGATAACTGGAGTAGGGTTATCGGCTTGGTTGGGGTTATAAGTTTGTAAGGACATATTTCTTTTGAAAGGGGAATTAACTTTTTTTGTTGTAATAATTCGGCATTTATATTTTTGGCTAATGCCAATATCTGCTTGCTCCTTATTAGGATTGCTGGAAGTGGCTTCTCTTTTCATTGAAGCGAGTTCTTCCATTAACTTTTTGAGTTGTAGCTTGTATATATATACATATATACATATACATACATATATACATATACATACATAGGGGCAAGATCACATGAGAATGCTCCTTACATGAGAAATGAGAATGAATCTCAACCACACGATTGGATTAGAGTTACAACACTTGTTCATTAGAGTTATACCTCCGAAAATATTTTGAGCCAAAAAAAAAATATTTTTTTAAAATTTTTTTTTCTAATATTCTTTTTTTTGGAGTTACATCACTTTTTCATTAGAGTTACATTACTTGTTCATTAGAGTTATAGCGTGTAAAATCCATTCTCATTTCTCATGTAAGTATGCATTCTCACATGAACTCACTTCTACATACATATATATACATATACATATATATACATATACATATATATATAGGGGCAAGATCACATGTGAATGCTCCTTACATGAGAAATGAGAATGAATCTCAACCACACGATTTGAGCCCAAAAAAAAAATGTTTTTATGAATTTTTTTTTTCTAATATTCTTTTTTTTTGGAGTTACATCACTTTTTCATTAGAGTTACATCACTTGTTCATTAGAGTTATAACGTGTAAAATCCATTCTCATTTCTCATGTAAGTATGCATTCTCATATGAACTCACTTATATATATATATATATATATATATATATATATATATATATATATATATATATATATATATATATATATATATGCGATACACACACGCACGCACGCCAGCCGGCCACCCGACCGATTAGTCAACTAAAAGACTAGATAAAGATAAGGCCTGGGTCCCTAACTCATGTGATATGACTCATACGAATCTCTACTAAGGATTGGCAATGATTCAACGAAAACCCGAGAATGATATACTAGTATTAAAATTTCTGTATGCATATCAATGGTAAGCTGCAGTCATGAGATGGATGTACAGCCTAGCAACGAGTTGGGTACTAGAAATAATATACACATCCACTTAAAAAGATAAGATCAGAAACATGCAGGAAAAAACCTCAAGTCATACATTAGCCAACAGAAGATACAAATGGACAGAGGATACTAAAGGATGGGACTAGTGGCCAACTCCTAAATTAATGCCTGATCTACAAAGCAAGAGGGAAAGATCAAGACATACCAGCTGTTGTGCAAAGATATTTAATGGATGAAATGGCTGGATCAGATTCCTGTGCATCCGAGAATGTCAACAAGGACAATAAAGAAAAAGATAAGAGGAACATAGAAAATAAAGATTGAGCAAACATAGAAGTTTATTTCAATTGACCCTTAATCTTCTTTATAACCCTCAACCCAATACCTTTTTCTGATCGAAATTGCAAAGAATTAGCCAATACAGTTAGTCGAAACGGTATGCGCAAATAGCCAACTACTGGAGAAAATGGTATAACACAAAAAGACACTTCACTGAACTTCCACAACTAGCATAGTGTTAAAAAATGATTACTTGTCATGGTCTGGAATATAAATATTTTGCGCGTGTGTGTGTGTGTGCAACCATTGATACATCACCAACAGTTGAAGATATAGCTTACATGGTTGGGTAGAAGAGAACACATGCTTCTTTGGAGACCCTGTTATTCTTATTCAGTCTTGAAACCCTTTCCTTTCTCATTTAAATCTTCCTTTCGGTGTTGCTAAGAATCTATAAAAGATTATAAGAGATCCTTTCGTCCAAAATGAGGGAAGAGAAGACAGATCGTCTAGTGGAGTCGGATAATGATTGCAGGTCAAGAGGACGCTGATCTTTGGTGTTAAAAAACATGTTCTTGTTGGGTAAATGGTTATGAACAGTCCCTCTTAACCTCAATCCTTTGGAACCGAATCATCAAGAACAGGAATTGTTTTTAGAGGTACCTTTAGATGCATTTCCAGCTACAACATGCCTTTTATTCCAATTATAACAAAGTAATCTGCAAGTATTGTTGCGAATATAAAGTTAGGGCTAGAAATTAAATTAAGTTTTGGATGGAACCCTGGGTAAAGAGTTCCATTTCTTCATTTCTGTGTCTTTTTCACTTCTCTACCTTACATGATCACCTTACTTTAGACTTCATGCACCATGAGGTTTTGGAATTTTCTTGGAAATTTCATTTTCACACTCAAGATAGGGAATTAGGGAAGCTTACAAAGTTATTGGAAATATTACATGGTGTTCCTCTATTCTTTTTGGGATTCCGCAGTTTGGCAGGGGACTCTATGGGGTTTATTTAGTGTAGTTCCTTTTAAAAGTACCTAATCACCCTGCCTTCCACTGCTACGTCCACACTAGTTTTTTTAGAAAGTCAAGGTTCCTAAAGAAACTAAGACTTTCATGTAGTTAGGATAGGCTCAACACTATAGATAATCATCTGTAGAAAGGAACACCTAATACAAGTATCAATCTCCTAAGTTTGTCCTATCACCTATGTCTTATTGGTGAAGAGTCTGTAAGGCTCTTCTTCTTTTCTGGCATTGAGAGATGACCTCACTTTTCGGAATAGGTTGATTTCCATTAGAGAAATTATTGGGTGAAAAGTGAGCTCATGGTCTCTTGTGGAGTTCTACCAGCCTAGTAGGTACAATGTTTTTTGAAGTTTAGAACCAAGGACTTACTTGTATACCAACTACTCCATCAGCACAACTGAAACACTAAAAGTGCTCACTTCGCAGAAGTTTACAGCTAGTAGATACATGATGCGTATGCGAGCATGGATTACTGTTCTTGGATGTTTCTTGAAGGTTCTTGAAAGGGGGCATATGTTTCTTGGACAGCAAACAAGGTTATGTGGGTTTTCTTGAAGTTTCTTGGACGACAAGTAGCTTGGATGAAGCTTCCTTGTGCAGCAAACAAGTGGACGTTTCTATCTTAAGTAGTAGAGAGTTATTAGGAGTCTTTTGCTTCCAAGGTTTTACTATTCCACTTGGAATAGGTTTTACTTGTTATAAGCGCGTTAGGATTCTATTTCAATTAGAGTTATTATGTGCTTATATTGTGCTAATTCTATCTAGTAGGCGTGTAAACTATATCTACTAGAATTAGGAGCAGTTAGTTAGTTATTTATCTTAGATTTCATAGTTATGTTATTTATTTACTAGTTCCAGTTGAATTAGGTTAGCTAATTCTACATTATATATGTAACTCGTGACTTTCAATAATATAGTTGAGTTTTGATTTAAGTTAAACGTGAGTTTATCATTGATTTTGGACGTAATTTTCCAGAGTTATTATTGTTTTTAGAGAGTGAATCTAAAATACAAGAACCTTAATTTGAACGAGTGAAGTTTAGATTAAGCTTAGGTGAGTTATTTAGGGAGTGAACCCAATTAAATCATCTAAAATACATCCTAATTCAAACGTTTGGTGAGTGAAGCAATAGTATCAGAATTAGAACCCTTAGTGGAGATTAAGTGAGTGAAGCTTATTCGAAGCTAAGCTAGATTCCTTCACCGGAATCATATCAATATGCAAGCCAGACAAGCTGGATTATGATTAGCTCCTCTCAGAGCTCAGTGAAAACTTTTTTAAATACTGAAACCAACCTATCCATCCTGCCCTCACTTAAAGAAAAGTGAAAACGGGAAACATCATTCTATCAAGTGTTGCATGCAAAAAGAAGTCCAGATACCATTCAAATAGTAAGGCTAAAAAGAAAGCAAGAAGGGATAACAGTGTAGGCAAGTGCCATTTTTTTGGACATCGGAAGCAAGAAAATCAAGATTCAAGCAAATAACTACACACAAGCTATAACACTAACTGCAAAGTGAAAGCCACAAGTTTCATCCTCCCATTTTATCGAAAAGATGAGTACGTACAACATGAAGACGAGCAATCTTGATATTTCTATCCACTGCATCAATTCCAGTCACTGTAGCTCCCATTCGCGCCAAGGGCTGTAAAAAGTAGTCATAAGTTTAAAGAAAACAATGGTAAAAGACGATAATTGCTGAACCCAGCGGCTTGCTTCATTTATTGAATTTGAAACAAAAGCGAAATCACAAAGGGTTTTTCGCCTGAGAAATGCCAGGTGTTTCGGTGTTGAAACGGTTGGCGGTCTTGAGAAGTCCGTCAAAGATTTAGGGTTATCATCCTCTGGTGAATAGCTGCACAGGAAGCAAACGTGAACTACCCTCGGGGGGGATGCGAGGAAACCCCCTCCAACGCTCTACGTGGCCCACTCGTATTTAGAGAGAGAAAGTAGAGAGAGAGATAAGAATTGTGAGTGTGAGAGAATGTACCTGCACAATAGTACTATTGGGCTATTTATAGAAGTATTATTCACCTGACAGGGTGCGTAATCCTTTTGCACGTGTACGGTCGTAGTGTGTTTGACAGTTGGGAAGATTCCCTTATTTTGTCTTCATGACGGCCGCCAACGTTGTCGGACCACGTTGATGTACTGACTTGTTGGAGCTGTGGACTATATTCATAATGTTCGCATCCGCAATGGTGTTCGCGGACTCATCACATGAATCCGCTAACATACTTGGGTTATACCCATACAACTAGCCCCCCAGCATCATTTGGGGTCTTGACAGCTAATGATGTTGTCGGTGGACGCGAGTCATTGTTGCCGTGCTCAATTTGTTGGAGGAGTTAATTCGTTGGATGCTACATACGTGTCATCGTAGGGAGTTGAAGAATTTCGAAAAGTTAATGATTACTTTTCCGAAAATCCCGCCCATTACTTTATTAGGGTTTCACTGTGCTTCGACACTTGGCGGGAATCTGGACAGGGAGTTGAGGGTTTTTGCAATCTCAACCGCTGGCTGACTGCATACATATGGCAGTTGTCTCTTTCTTCGAGTTTTTCATCTTATTTTCTCTCAACTTCCTTTTCTTTTTCTTCTGGCGAGCTCCTTTTCCGTGGCTTTTCTTCACCCAAAAGCTCTCCTTTTTGTGCTCAAATTCCTCCAAAAAGTTACTAGATCTTCTAATTTTTACTTTCCGGTCCCAGTGTGCTAAGAATTTTGTCTCTTCTTGACAAATTTCTTCTGGGTTTTTTCTGGGTTCGAAGGTTTGAGTTTCGCCGACGCTTTTTCTTCATTTCCGGTGATTCCTTGGTTCAAGCTCCAGCTTTTCAGTGCAATTTCGCTGTTTGGGGACTTTACTCACCTTTTCCGGCGGTTTTCATTCCTTACTCTTACTTTTTTCCGGCGATCCTTCGTTTCCAGGTATTTCTTCAATTTTTCTCTGTGTTTCCTTAAGTTTCTTTGCGTTTTCATCATGTCGGACCAGTCTGATAGCCAGAATGCCCTTAGTGAGGCGTTTATGACCGAAAGTGATCCTTCTTCCCCTTTGGCCGCTAGTGAGCCTTCTTCCCCCTAGGCCGATAATGAACCCGCTTCGTCCTTGGCCGATAGTGAAACTGTTTCCAGTTCAAGCCCTGTGGGGAGGACTAGGTTGTTAGCGGACATACCTCTTACTGCTAAGAGAGAAAAAGAGCTGAGGTCAAAATTTCTTAACGACCTTGCTACCCCTGAGGAACATAGCCTGACTAGGAGGTATCTGTCCGCTAGTTGATAAGTCATATTTATATATAGTTTTAAGGTGCATTTAGGTTGCATTTTAGAGCATTTAGATTGCATCATATTCTTAAGTTATGTTATTCTACTCCTATTCGGTATGATTTCTTGTTTTTGATGAATTTCAGGTAATGAGAACGTATTTGGAGTATATTAACTGAGCTTGAGGATTAGGAACACTTGGAAATAAGCTACGATGCATAAGGATAGTATGGATATGTCTTAGTACGAGTTTGAGCGAAAACAAAGCGGAAAATCATTAGAAGAAATGTGAAAAAAGAGTCATGTATACTCTTCTGATCATAACTTTTGATGTGCTTCTTAGAATCAAGAAATTCCAGTTGGGTTGGAAACTAGACTTGAAGGGCTTTCCAACAATAGGTCACACGCCCCAAATGGACTTCTGGTTTGAGAGATACAGCCTTCGCAAGTTGACGCAAAATCGCAGTTTTCCCGCCCGGTCGACCGGGCGAAATGAAATTTTCACAGGATGCAAGGCATGTTAGCCCGGTCTACTGGGCGAGAAAGGAGCCAAAATCGCTTGCGCGCCCGGTCGACCGGGCGGATTTGCTGTTCTGTCGTAGCTCCTCAATCACAGTCGCCCGAACGGGCGGATTTCGCCCGGTCGACCGGGCGGTTTCTCGAGACGGGTTTATTTGCTTTTTTTTAGCCGGTTTTGTAAAAACTATAAATAGGTCTTCTCTTTCTCTCTCCAGGGGATATCTCTTTTTCTGACGTTATATTTTGTATTCTTAGGTTTAGTTTTAGTTTCCTTCTTCCTTTTCTCTCTAGTTTTTTCATGGCAAACCCTAGTTTCTCTTTTCTTCATTAGTTCATGAGTTTATAAGTTTCATCTCTTTTCTTTCATTGATTTCTTTGATTATGCTTTCCTTTGTAGATTTTAAATTTCTTTATTTATTTCATGATTGAGTAGTTTATATTCTAGGGTTTGGGAATCCATGTCTATATGCTATGATTCTTGATTGATATTTATTAATGGTTTGATTAGTTATTGATATCTCTAATTGATTAGTGTTTTTATTGTTAATCTTGCAATCTAATCAATTGTCTGATTAAATATTGCTAATATCGAGTCATAGATCGAGAGGCAGTACTCTTTAGAGGCTTACCTACAATTAGCAAATCTGATTATGTTGAGCGACCGTACTAGCATATGTTGATTTGAGAGCGTTAAGGCCCGACCGTGGGATTAACATGTGCTCTAGATATCTGATTAATTGAATCATTGATGATATTTTGATAGATTATAGTTATAAACATGGTAAACCATTGCCCTAGATCTTTTTTAGTTTGGTTTTCGTAGTTTGATTAGTTTAGAACTTTAATTCAATATTCCTGATTTGTTTTAGTTTCTCTATACCTTAGAAGCTAGATTAAAACGACCATCTCTCTGTGGATTCGACCCTACTTACCCTACTACATTGTTAGAAGGTTGCAGGAATTATTTTTGACAGGTGTACGACAGCCTATCAAATTTTGGCGCCGTTGCCGGGGAGACGGTATAGTTTTATTTAGTTTTTATTGTTGGTGAGACTAAACTGTAAATAATTTTTTTCCCTTTTGTGAATATTTGTTTTTTTTTTTTTTGATAACTTTTCTGTATCATGGAGTCATGCTATTTTGATGATGGGGATAATTCTTTTGTTAGGCAACATAGTAATAATTCTCGGGATTCTCATGTTTACAGTTTTGATGCATCATATCAAAATCCTCCCAATTTTTGCATGAGTTCTCCTGAAGTACCTCATATGTTTTGTGAACCCCATGTACATGCTAGTAATTCTAGAGCAATTTTTTATTTTCCTCAGTATGAGAATGAAGCGTTTTGGAAATACTATCATAGGCTTGGTGATTATATTGGTCCTAATCATGGAATTGAACTGTGGGATATGTGCCTAGTGATTTATGAGGGGTTAAATGAAGAAACTAGGATGTGGTAGAATCTATGTCTAATGGGGAATTTCTATTCCGATCACCTGATTATTGTTGGGATTTAATTGTGTGGTTGGCTAGGGATACTTATGAGTGGGAGATGTCTTCATCTGCTCTTCCACCCCAAACTTACATGACACCAACCCCTTATTGTTAAAATTGTCAGTCTACTTCACATGATTTTTCTTCGTGTGATGTGACTTTAGTTTATGGTTTTAACCCCTCTTCCCAATGTGAATGTCAATCTGCTCAAAATTCTAGCCCCAAACCGTTTATTTATGATGATGAGGAGGGTTGGATAATAAATGAGAGCTATTGGGATGATGAAAAGATTAAGAGAGAGACTATTATGATGGATGTTTTGCAGGAGCAAGAAACCATGGTTGAAGTTTCCTCTTTGGAGGTAAGTCAAGTTGAGAGTGAGGTGATTTATGAGTCTTTATCGGTACCACCTATTGTTTTTGAGTCTCTTGTTCCTTTCTCTAAAAAACTTGACCTTATTCCTTCTTCTCCTATATTATATCCTCCATCGTTCCTTCTTTTTCCCCTTTTGAATGGCTCTCATGATAATGTAAATGATGTACTGGTTAGTTTTTTTTCCTTTTTTTGCGTCATGTAAAAAGACTAACATTTTTCCTTTTCTTCTTCTTGTAAATATAATTTTTCCTTTGATTTTTCTTTTTGTAGTTTTAGTAATTTTTTAGTACTAATTTTTTTCATTTTTCCTTTCTACTCTTATATCATATGCTCTGAGATATTTACAGGAACATATGATAAGCTTCTTAGAGCATTGAATTATTATGAGTGATGTACTAGTCTTAAACGGTCATGCAAGACCTTAAATCAGCGCTTATCGGGAGGCAACCCGGCTTTGTTCATATTTTTTATTTTTTTATTTTTTTATTTTTATTTTTTTGGTTTTACTAACTTTGCTAATGTGTGATGAAGTCTTTTGCTAGGTGCAAGCATAGCCAATTTTTTGGCTAAGTTCACTGCCTCATTACAACTATCGATTGTGGTGGAGGTGTCGATGCTTTTTGACACTCCCTTTGAACACCCACCCCTTTTGTAAGTTGTACCTCTCCCTCATTTAATTCCTCTTTGTTCACATTGAGGACAATGTGTCATTCAGCTTGGGGGAGGATGTTTGTCATCATTACTTAGCACATGTTAGTTGCATTTAGAGTAGTTTTTTTTATTGCTTT
>CANSNZ010000442.1:0-141096 GCA_947646795.1 Beta lomatogona
GAGATTATGTTAAAGTGGCCTCGAGTCACTTCCATTGTGTCCATAAGGAGTGGACGCTCTGACAGCAGGAGCGGTCACTTGATATGGCTCGCGGATGCGAGGTTTACTCCCTTAATTCATTAATTTGTCATTATAAAAAAATTCGACCACCCCCCGGTAAGACGGTATGACACCTAAGAGTGCACGTGTATGGATCGATAAACTGACACCCCACCTGACTTTCACATAAGCATGCTATATACAAAAATTAAATTGTGAATAGCCATGATTAACTTTTTTAATATATATACATATGGAAATTAACGCATTGTTCGGGTTTAAACCTCGTATTATACTTGAGTGCAATATAGTCCCCTGATGGAAATCAAGCTGTGGTATCAGATTTTCTTGCTTGTAATTAACAGTGAATCCACTACAAAAGTCTCTGGAGTGGACTATGAGTTTTAGAAAACTTGGAAGTCGCCACTTAGTATTAATATACGAATAAGGACAAATTTATTTAATAAATCATTTTAAAATCGATTTCAGAAATATCATTTAAAACGATGATGACTTCATATGGATAAGCCTTTTTGAAAATTGGTCGTTCATAGCATGAGATAAGGTTTGGGGTTTAGGTTAAGAGGTGCGAAGCGTGCGGAACTCGTCTCCTCTTCCATTCTGAGAATGGGCTCTTACTAAATCGTTATTTTCCATTTAAAGTAATCATGGTTATTCAAAAGAAATAAAAATCACATAGTTGCCCATATACACATCGACCATTTTTATTTAGGACCAATATATCATTTGTACATGGTAGGTTTGAGCATCGAAGTTGCACTACCTGCAGTCATTGCGAGTTGGAATCATCATGGATCAAAGCGAAAGTAGTAGTTCGTCTTCATCTGCATACACAAATGGTTAATTGGTAGGGAAGAAAAAGGAAAAAGATTACGAATAACTCACCTTTAGAATTAAACAAATCTATTAGGAATAAGGTAATCACTTCAATTAGTGATTGAAATGAGATTGAATAATCACCTTAATTAGTGATTAGATATGAAAAAGGATCGAAGATAATCACCTTAATTAGAGATTAAAAATAAGAAGTTAAGATAATCACCCTGATTAATGATTATTCAAGGCTTAAACCAATCACTCTAATTAGTGATTAAATGAGGAAAATAATCGTGCTAATTACTTGATCATTAACGTTTAAAATAATAAATCAATTAGTAAATATAATGAGGAAAATAATCTTCCTAATTAACAATCATTAAGGTTTTAGATGATAATCTTAATTAGTGATTAATTAAAGAGGGTTAATTAATCACCTTAATTAGTGATTAACCAAGAAAGATTAGGATAATCATCTTAATTAGTGATTAAAAATGAAGATTAAGATAATCACCTTAATTGGTGATTAAAAGGAAGGGTTAAGTTAATCCCTTAATTAGTGATTAACTAAGGTTTAAGATAATCACTCTAATTAGTAATTAAATATGATGAAAGGTTAAGCTAATCACCCTAATTGGTGGTACATAAGGTTTAAGATAATCACCTAATTAGTGATTAAAGGAAGTTTGAGTTAACCGCTCCAATTAGCGATTAATCGAGGATTGAAATAACTACCTTAATAGTGATCACATTTATGATTTTCGAGAGGTCTTAGAAGCTTTGCTTCCTCGATTGAAGAGCTTTTGAGAAATAAACTTAAGTGAAGATTATTAAGTCATTTGGAGAGAAATGATCAATTTGAGGTGGAATTTGGAGATTTGTGTTTGGCTAATAGGAATTTGGCCATTTAAAGCGAGGCACATGAAACGACCTAAAATCAATTCGGAGATCATAATTACCAATCTAATTATGTCAAATTATATGATTAATCCATTAGAATATGGAGAACACGTTTTTTAAATGTAAGATGGATCATCATGCAATTTAACTTAGTTAGATTTGCAATTTTTCCTCTTAATTGAGATTAGGTCATTTAATTCATATACTATAATGTATTGGCCCAACATGCAATATTTGCAACATTGGTTGCTTATTTTATTAAAAGAGTTGTTGAATTATTTATGAAAATTATGCATAAACATCTCCATGTTTTTTTTTAGTGAGTGATGTAATAACAATTTACAAAGAAATTATTATTACAACAATATGTACAAACTCTATGATCTATACAAAATCTTCAATCTTGATTTTCACCATGAGGCTCCTTGATCTTCATCTCCTTGAATGGGCTTTGGAATACATGTTTATTTGTAAACTTGTGAAAATTAGAGATTAATTAACCTCTTTGATGTTGATTTTTTTATGACATTTTTTATTGATTTTTATTTACATGATAAAAATGAATCATTTTAAGAGAAACTTAAATTTCATGATTTTTAATTAACATTTTCTTATCAAGAAAACAATTTATTTTTATGAAACACGAGTTAAATCAATTTATTTCATTTTCCAGTTGCACTTTTGTTCATATCTTGACTTGTAAAATTCATAACATGCTATAGAAAGCGTTAAATTGAGCATGTGACTCATCTATGGATAGGTCAGTGAGTTCTTTATGTTGTGTCAAAATTTCACAAGCTTTTAGTGACAACTTGAGTTATGGTGAATTTTATGTAAAAATTGGTCAAAACGGGACCTTTATTCAATTTGTTCTTTAAACCCTAATTTATTGAACTTATTATTAAGTAAATTTTGGTATGAACATTCTAGACACGTTTAAGAACTAGTCTGGAAATTTCCGCTTGAATTGGACATTTAAAGACTATTTTTTATTTATTTTATTAACTAAAGAGAAAATAAGTTTTACGGAATTTAGTGATTTACATGAGCGTTTTTGTAAAAATGATGCAAAATTGTGTGAAATTCATATGAACATGATTGTTATATTTTGGAAAACCACTTATGTTTTCTTTAAACTTGATGTTTTTAGTTTTATCTAAATGAATTTATTTTGAACTTTATTGTGAGAACAATCCTTGTTGATGCTTGGACAAAATCGGTTTTGCACAACCAAATTGTATGATTTTTAATTATTTTTAAAAATTCGTATTTTAGAAATTCCAAAGCCCAACTCCTGGAAACATCTTGCACTTCATAGGAAAAATATTAAATCCTACAAATTATTCGGATAATACATACAAAAATGAAATGAAGTACGAAATTAAAGCGATTATAATTACGGCATCACATTTTTTTTAATGGAGATGTTTATGTGTTATTCTAGTATGAACACTAGACCAACTACAAGAGGGGGGGTGAATTGTAGTTGAGGAGAAATTTTCAATTTGTAATGCGGAATAGAAACAAACTCGAAATTAGAAAGAGACAAGCACACGAGATTTTTACAAGGAAAATTTCCTAGGTCCAATAGGAAGAAAAAACCTTGACCACGAGGGATTTTGACTCAAACTATCTTTTAGTATACTAGGCCAAAAGACTCTCTTTTGTACAACCTAATATCAGACCTTCTCTGTTCCTCTAGGAACTTGTTCCCCGATCACTCGGTTCCCCCTGAATTGATGACACTCGCTCTTGACTTCACTCGAAGTCTTCTCTCTTCTCTCTTTCTTTCTCTCTCTTGAATACAAGGATATTCTACGATATTTCTCTCACCCGCACACTATGAATATTGCAATAATGAGTATCTTGAATAGAGAGGAATTTACAAGAAAAACTTTCTATGTAATAATTGACTTTTTTCCTCTTGAAAGTTCTTAAGTTTTCTTCAATTAACTTCTTCTTATATAGTTGTTGTAATTTTCCTTCTTCTCTTGGACATATTTTGCGCCACGTTCTCCATGATGTGGTTGTGGAGATCATGGCTCATTTTTGTTGCATTTTCTCCATGTTTATTGCAAAAGAAATTAAATTGCTCCACTTAGCCGTTAGTGGACTATCTTCCAGCAAGTTATGCGCGAAGTGGAGGAGTTAGTTGGAGAACCTCGAGGAGTTAGCTCCACGATTCATGCGCCTTAATTTCCAAGCTGTTTTTGGACGCGCAACAACGGCAACAAAAACATCTAATAACTTAAAGAATCTTTTATGCAAAGATTCTAAGTTACTAGAATATTAAACATACCATATTATAAAAATTCAAAGCGTATAAATTAAACATATTGACTTAGATTAAATAATTAATCTTTCTCGACAAGATATAAATGCAAATTTGAACATTACATTATTTTTGGTATTTTATAATTTTCGCTTAATTAAAAACTATATAATAAAATTAACCTAAGTATTTGGCATCATCAAAACATGGAATACAACAATATTCCCACTTTTTGATGATGGCAAATATAAGGCATATAAAAACAATATAAGAAAAATAAAATAACTAAAGCAAAAGAATCAAGAGCTAATGTCTTTAAAACAAAACTAACAAAAAACTAAGAAAATAAATCTAACACTGAACTAACAGAAAACTAATACTAAATTAACATAAATCAGTTTGGAAAAAGAAAAATTCAAAAATCATCACCTAGAACCGAAGAGAACTATAATTGAAATTTTTATGTGCCACTCTACTTCTTCCCCCTTTTGTCATCATCAAAAACAGCTAAGTACCCGGCGGTACTCTAAGAGTTCATCATGTACAACAATGTCAAAGCGTAGTAGCTCGAACATGCATCTAATAATACTAGCCATCCGACACGTAAATGAGCATATAAAGAAAAAACAGATGCAAACACGCAAGGTATGAGCAATAGCAGAGTTCAAGAGATGAAAAGAAGAAAGAAATCAAATATAAGAAGAATAAGAAAGAAAGAAAGAAAAGAAGAAAAATAAACCAAAATAAACTGATGTGTTTAACACATCCAAAAACCAATAAAAACAATGATCACCAATGTTTAGTTACAAAAACCAAGAGTTATATTGTTTAATAGATTGAGGGAAGAGCGATAAAGGATAGGATCAGGGCTTGGGACGGATGACATAGGTGGAAACAACGGAGTCAATCTTCTCACGAACAACCGCTTCACCTTTCTTCACGGCGGCAGAAGTTGCTCCTATTGAAAATCAATGCGGCAATCCGAGCTTCCAACCCCTGGACCCTTGAATGAAGAAGAGACGGGGGACCCTTGAATGTCTTTGAAGCGGACCGGCAAGACCCGGCATTAGAAGCGAGGGAAAATCAACGACTTTGGAACTAGATCCAATAGGAGGCTGGATCCTCCTCCGAGTTAATCATGGCATCATCATCATCCTTGTTCCTTGGGGACTTGGTATCTACCAACCTTCTACTCTTCCTCATGACTTAGTTCCCCGGCCTCACTTCCTCAACATGTTTCCTCTTAACCCCTACTTCACGTTTAACCTTTGGCTCTTAACATCAAACACCACTTTACCACCCAGCACCTTCAAGCTCGGCCTTCCAAGTGTATCTTTGGTCAAATAGGTCTCGGGGTTCAAGTTCAAAGGATGGGTTAGAAGGGAGTTTAATATTACTCTTTTTAAAAATAGTAGTGAGAATACTACCATAGCTAACTCGGTTATTGTGGGTAATGCAATGGGTCAATTGAGTAATCATGAGGGAAGGGAAATTAATCTTGATGTTGTTGGCAAGACAATACATAAGGGACAAGTCCCCGAGATTTGCTTAGGTTCTTTTAGAGGTATGGGGGCGAGAATAAAACGCCAAACAAGTTGAAATAGGAATTTGTGAAAAGGTGAAAGGTCCTTTTGGTCAAGAGAAAAGTCAGTAGGCTTGCCACCAAAAAACGACAGAACTTTTTCATTTGATATTCCATTTATATTCAATTGAACCTTGCCCTTAATATAGGTCGTGTACCCTTCAGTTGGTATATCCAACCAGTCTCCTAGGAATTTTTCAGTAAATTTCACCGACTTACTATTGACAACACTCGTGCACGTACCATCGGAATTTTCAAATTTTGAGCAGAACTCACCCATTTCGGCCTCAAACAAGCCCTCATCGGAGCAAATAATTTTAGACCACTTACGAAATTTCACTAAGTCGAGAAATTCTACCTATTTAACTTTCTTGCACCATGCAAGATCAACACAGAATCCAATTAAGTATTTGGAGGATTTCGATTTCTTACCCCTTTTTATCGGCACGTTGATTATCTTTTCTTGCTCTGTTTCATCCTCGCTAACAGGCTCTTCTTTCTTTGGTGAGATTTCTTCATTTCTAGAGGATTGCTCAAGGGAATCCTGGGTTTCTTGATTCGAATTGGAAGATTCGTGATCGTTCTCGTCATATTCCACCAAAGGTGAGGATTTAATAGCGGGGAAATTTTGATGAGGTTTGGTCTCTTCATAATTTTTTTGTTTTGGTGCCATTGATGAAGTTTTGAGAAGGTTGAAGAAGATGAGTGGTTTTGAGAGTTGATGGTTTTGGGTAAAAAGTAAAACTTGCCATGAAAAGAGAGATGATTTGACAGCGTTTTTATGTGGCGGTAGAGTTATGGGGTTTTGTGAAGAAATTAATGACGGTTGTTCACTCTCCTCTTAATCCATTGAATTTTTTACTTTGGCTTTGAACTTAGACTTATGTGATGTGTTGCATTTTATCAGAGTGAGATATTTTAGTGGGAAAGGAAATAAAAAGAAAAGAATGGAATAAAATAAAAGTGGAATAAATATTTATAAGTAAAATAAATATTATCGGAAAAAAATATTTACGAGAGAAAAAGAAAAATAAAAGAAAGGAATAAAGAACTCATGCATTATTAATGTACATGCTTTATTTACACAAGTCTCATCAAGTTTTGCTCAACAACAATGTATGGATAATAAGGGGAGTATTATGTAGAGGTGACAAAATATTACCCGACCCGTAACCCGACCCAAACCCGACCCATTAATAATGGGTTAGGTCGAAATTTTCAACCCGTTTAATTAACTGGGTCGACCTGACCCAACCCGTTTAATTATATGGGTTGGGTCAGGTTGAAAATCTCGACCTGATTTTAAATCGTTTAACCCATTTATGGAAATAACCTAAAAACCCTAACTCAATTTCACAGCTAAAAAGAATTGGGCTAGCCCATATGGAAAGTTAAAAAGTTAAAATCCTAACTCATTATAGTTAATGTTAAACAATTGATTATGGAGTTGTAATGGTGTTGATTTTGAACAACGGTTGGGTTGATTTTGAACAACGGTTGGGTTGATTTTTAACAATATCTAGCATATGGTTATGTAATGGCTTAATGCTAAGTTGTTGCTTACTTGTTGTTTTTGTAACATACTCTTTGTTGTTGTTTTTTTTTACGGGAAAAAACACGAAAAAAAAAATGAAATGGGTCGTTACGAAGGTTGACCCGTTTATCATAAGGTTGGGTTGGGTTGTAATTCCCAACCCGTTTAAGTTAACAGGTCGGGTTGGGTCAAGGGGTTCTCAACCCGTTAACCCGCCAACCCAACCTGAGCTTGATCCGGCCCAGGCCCATTGCCAACCCTAGTATTATGAAGACTAATGTGAGTTCTTTACAATGTTGTGTAATGAGTGATTAAATTCACAAAATGTTCTTGGCCACTTAGTGTAGTCTTGTAACTAAGGGTTTTATTTGAAGTAGCACACTCAATGAATTCTAATCATTCCTAGCTCTAAAGCGAATTTTCTCTAATTTTTCTCTAGGAAGTGGTTTAGTCAAAATGTCGGCTATTTGATTTTCGGTTGGACAAAATTCAAGTTTGACAAGACCTTTTTCTACATTATCCTTAAGGAAATGATGTCTAATGTGAATATGCTTGACCCTTGAATGATGAAGCTGGATCCTTAGAGATACTAAATAGCACTAGTGTTATCACGGGTAGATAGGAACACACTTAAACTTAATGCCAAAATCTCTTACTTGTTGTTTGATCCAAAGGACACGGGAACAGCATGCGGCGGCGGGCACATACTCTGCCTCTGTTTGTGGATAAGGCAACGATATTATGCTTCTTTGAGCTCCATGACACCAAGCTTGATCCTAGGTCTTGGACAATACACGATGTGCTCTTTGCGGTTAACCAAGTCTCCAAGCCATAATCCGCATCCGAATAGCTTACTAGGTCAAACACATCACTTCGAGGATAGAACAAACATAAGTCATCACTTTCTTTCAAATACCTTAGAATTCTCTTAGCTTTGTTAAGTGAGATTCTTTGGGATTTGATTGGAACCGAGCACATAAACCAACACTAAATGAAATATCGGGTCTACTTGCAGTTAAGTAAAGTAATGAACCAATCATACCTCGATATTGCTTATCGTTTACACACTTACCATTTGAATCTTCATCTAACCTTGTTCCTGTTCCTATAGGAGTGTGGTTGGTTTTTGAAAGTTCCAGTCCATATTTCTTGAGCAGTCCTTGACATATTTTTGTTGATGGATCATTGTTCCTCTTTCGGTTTGCTTGATTTGCAATCCCAAAAAGAAGTTCAACTCTCCCATCATACTCATTTCGAATTCACTACTCATAAGATCAACAAACTCCTTACAAAGAAGATCATTAGCGGCACCAAAAATTATATCATCGACATAAATTTGGACTACTAATATGTTTGTTCCTTTTGATCGAAGGAACAAGGTTCTATCAACCTTACCTCTTATGAAATCTTGTGAAAGCAGGAATTTTGACAACCTTTCATACCAAGATCTAGGAGCTTGTTTCAGCCCATAAAGAGCTTTATCAAGCTTATAGACTTGGTTTGGATGTCCCGGATTTTCAAATCTAGGAGGTTGTTCCACATAGACGTCTTCAATTAAAAAACCATTTAGAAATCCACATTTGACGTCCATCTGGTACAACTTAAATCCCATAAAGGCAGCAAAGGCAATCAAAATTCTAATTGCTTCTATTCTAGCAACGGGAGCAAAGATTTCGTCAAAATCAATACCTTCTTGTTGATTTTAACCTTTGGCGACAAGTCTAGCCTTGTTCCTTACCACGGTTCCATGTTCGTCGAAGCTTGTTCTGAAGACCCATTTTAGTCCTATAACCTTCGGTTCTTTGGTTTTGTCTCCGAGTGCCATACCACTGTTTCTGCGGAACTCATTCAGCTCCTCTTGCATAGCATTGATCCAATCAGCCTCCTTGAGCGCTTTCATATGGTCCTTTGGTTCTGTCATAGATAAGAAAGCGTGAAAAGCACAAAAATTCTTTAATTGGGATATTATTTGAGTTCTCTTTTCAATGTCACTTATTACCAATTCTAAAGGATGAGAATTTTGGTGTCTCCAAGGCTTTGGATCAAATCTCCTAGTTCCTTCTTGGATTTCTTGAGGTGATTGATTCACTTGATCTTCTTACGGATCGGGAGTTCCTTGATTATCCTGAGTTCCTTCATTTGCTTGTTCCTCAGGGGATCGAGGCACGGGGTTATCGGGATCGGGGAACTTGCTTCTTCTCTTTTTCTGCAGGGGTTAGTTCCTCATCATTTTGATTAAACTCATCGGGACGAGTCAAACCGATTTCAAAGTTATCATTGTGACTCTGTTCCTGCAGGGAGTTAGTCTCATAAAAAATAACATGGACACTTTCCTCGACACACATTGTTCGCTTATTGTAGACACGATAAGCCTTACTACTTAAGGCATATCTAAGAAAAATAGCTTCATCACTTCTAGCATCAAACTTTCCTACATTGTCCTTTCCATTGTTATGTACAAAATATTTACATCCAAAAACACGAAAAAAGAAATATTAGGTTTTCTTCCTCTAAGGAGCTCATAAGGAGTCTTCATGGTGATTGGCCTTAGCATGAGACGATTGATGATGTAGCATGCCGTATTCACTGCTTCAGCCCAAAAGTTCTTCGGAAGACCGCTTGCAATTATCATCGTCCTTGCAATATCCTCAAGAGTCCGGTTCTTCCTTTCGACTACACCATTCTGTTGTGGTGTTCTCGGAGCTGAGAAGTTATGATTTAAACCTTCATTGCTACAAAATTCATCAAACTTGGAGTTTTCAAACTCCGTACCATGGTCAGATCTTAAATGCTTCAGTTTAAAACCACTAGTTCTTTGAATCTTTTTACCAAAGGTTAGAAATTCATCAAATGTTTCATCCTTACTATGAAGAAAAATAACCCATGTGTATCTCGAAAAATCATCTACTATGACTAATACATATTTCTTACCGGATCGGCTTTGGATGCGTATAAGGCCACATAAGTCCGTGTGAAGAAGTTCTAATGGACTTTGTGTGCTTACCATTTTCATGGATTTGAATGAGGATCTCACTTGCTTGTCTTTAACACAAGAATCACAAACATCGTAGTTTAGTGACTTAATAGTTGGTAGTCCAACCACCAAGTCCTTCCCACTTAGTTTATGCAGTAGGGACGAGGCTTGCATGACCACATCGTTTGTGCCACAGAAAAGGATTAGCTTCGATCACACTTAAGTATGTGAGATTATTCCTAGGAACAAGGTTCGAGTCGACCATATAGGTGTTCCCTTTCCTCGTTCCCTTAAAGATCTTAGTTCTTGTACTTTCATTGCTTGACTACACAAGACTCATTAGTAAAATTCACTTTGTATTTCCCTTATCACAAAGCTGAGATATACTAAGTAAACTATTTTTTAAACCCTCGACCAAAAATACATTATCTATGGAATGTGGTGAGATTTACTAATCTTACCAGCTGCTACAATGTTTCCGGTAAGATTGTCTCCAAAGGTCCACGGTTCCTCCATTGAAGGCTGGAAGTGAGAGAAATTTTGATCTATCTCTGTCATGTGCTTAGAACAACTGCTATCGAGGTACCACAAGTTGTTCCCCCGCACTTCGGCCTGTACCATAGCAAACTAGTTAGTTGCGGGAACCTAGTCTAGCTTGGGTTCCATTGTTGGAGTTGAGCCTTTCTTCATTTTCCAAACCTGTTTCACTAGGTACGTGTTCCTCTCAATACGTTCTTCTACGGTGGAACGATCGGACCTAATGTGACCACTTTGTTCTCACGGTAAGAACATATTTTGCTACTTGGCGGATCGACATATTTTTTCTTTTTGTTCTTCTTTTTATGATTGAAACCTAGACCATCTCTTCCTTTGTTTTGATACTTTTGTATCCATGAGACGGAGTCAAGTAGCTTGTTCCTTGAGGGCTCCAGTTTCTTCTTCAATACCGGATTTTCTCGAAAAATATTGTCAAAATCGTTTTTCAAATTTTCGCAATATTTACGGTATTAGATGAAGAAGCTGTTCCTTCGAGAACAAACGGTTTTATTTACGCCGGTTCCAAATTCAAAAGATAATTTTCATTTTTGACATTTTCAAAAGCATCTTGATAAGCTCTACTCTTGTCAAAAGTTCAAAGAATCTTTTTCAATGTCACTTTTTTAGTGAGTTACGCCAATTTGAATGATACTTAGTGATTTTCAAGGCATTAGTTAATTGATCTCTTTTTGCACATACATCCTTGTAATCATCTAAGATTTCTAACAAAAGTTTTATTAATTGGCTTTTATTCAATGCTGTAAGTTCCTCTTCAACGGCATTAAAGCTTACCTTGGGGTTAGATGATTCCATTTTTTCTTCGACATTTGCTACGAGACATAGATGGGAAGTTTCTTCCTCGCTTTGTTTCTGCTCCTCCTCCGAGTCAAACTCTCCCCATGCTTTGCTACCATGGCTCTCTTCATATCATTTTTCTAAAATGATCTTTGTTGTTCCTTGCCCTTCTCTTTGTATCTTCCTTTAGCTTTCTCGTTTTCCCATTGAGGACATTTCTTGATGAAATGATCAAGGCCTCCGCACTTGTGACGGCTTAGCTTCGTTGGTTTCTTGGCGGCCTTTCCTTTGTAGTTCTTGTTGAAGAACTTTTTGAATCATCTAATAATCATTGTTGCTTCTTCATCATCGGTTTCTAAGTCTTCTTGTTCCTCGGTTCCGAAGGCGAGCCTTTGGCTTTGATGATTCGGTTTCATGAGTTTCGAGATGCGACTCATGGGTCATCAAGGAACCCGGCGAGTTGTTCGATGTTGAACGTTGTGAAGTCCTTGGTTTCCAATAGTGCTATTGTCTTGGCCATCCATTTTTCATCTTGTGGTAGACTCCTTAGTACCTTCGGATCTGTTCCTGCGGGAGATTAACTTTCCCGAGAGATTGAAGTTCGTTTATAATGTTTGAGAAGCGAGTGAGCATATCTTGAATAGGCTCGTCTTGTTTCATGTGAAACAATTCATACTTATGCATGAGCATATCGATCTTTGATCGTTTCACTTCGCTTGTTCCTTCATGAGTAATTTGAAGGAGTTCCCACATTGCTTTGCGATCTTGCATCCCGTGACTCGATTGTGTTCATGGGGACCAAGACCGCAATGGAGTAACTTCTTAGCCATGTTGTTCATCTCCATTTTGTCGAAGTCCTCTTTGTCAAACTCGGCAAGGGGTTTAGGAACCGGCTCCTCTTTCTCGTTCTTCTTTGTGACCTCAAAGTCACCGATTTCAATTACATTCCACACTTGGTAATTTTCGGCTTTTAATAAATATCTCCATACGATTCTTCCGGTATGGATAATGTTTGCCATTGAACATAGGTGGGCGTTGAGTTGAATATCCTTCATCAAGCTTTTCTCCCGTCTTGTTCATTTTCCAGGTACAATCTCCTCGGTGTTAGGCGATTGGAGGTACTAGGCTCGATACTAATTGTTATTCTAGTATGAACACTAGACCCGACTACGAGGGGAGGTGAATTGTAGTTGAGGAGAAATTTTCAATTTGTAATGCGGAATAGAAACAAACTCGAAATTAGAAAGAGACAAGCACACGAAATTTTTACAAGGAAAACTTCCTAGGTCCAATAGGAAGAAAAACCTTGACCACGAGGGATTTTGACTCAAACTCTCTTTAGTATACTAGGCCAAAAGACTTTCTTTTGTACGACCTAATATCGGACCTTCTCTGTTCCTCTAGGAACTTGTTCCCCGATCGCTCGGTTCCCCTTGAATTGATGACACTCACTCTTGACTTCACTCGAATTCTTCTCATCTCTTTCTTGAATACAAGGATATTGTGCGATATTTCTCTCCCCACGCACTATGAATATTACAATAATGAGTATGTTGAATAGAGAGGAATTTACAAGAAAAACTTTCTAAGTAATAATTGACTTTTTTCCGCTTGAAAGTTCGTAAGTTTTTCTTCAAATAACTTCTTCTTATATAGTTGTTGTAATTTTTCCTTCTTCTCTTGGACATATTTTGCGCCACGTTCTCCATGATGTGAGCATGTAATGTTGTGGAAATCATGGCTCATTTTTCGTTGCATTTTCTCCATGTTTATTGCAACGGGAAATTAAACCGCTCCACTTAGGCATTAGTGGACTATCTTCCAGACAAGTTATGCGCAAGTGGAGGAGTTAGTTGGAGAACCTCGAGGAGATAGCTCCACAATTCATGCGCCGCGATTTCCGGCGGTTTTGCACGCGCGACAACGGCAACAAAAACATCTAATAACTTAAAGAATCTTTTATGCAAATATTCTAAGTTACTAGAATATTAAACATACCATATTATAAAAATTCAAAGCGTATAAATTAAATATCTTGACTTAGATTAAATAATTAATCTTTCTCCACAAGATATAAATGCAAATTTGAACATTACATTATTTTTGGTATTTTATAATTTTCGCTTAAATAAAAACTATATAATAAAATTAACCTAAGTATTTGGCATCATCAAAACATGGAATACAACATTATGCACAACTTGCCTTGAATTTTTTATGAAAACATTTTTTGGTGATGAATAACAACTTGATTAAGGAAAATCACATAATCACATTGTTTCCTAAGAGTCACCCCATTAGAGGTGACTATTCTAGGTGGGTGATTTACGGTTGGGAACCTATTAGAACTTCCACGTACCCAAATCACTCCAAAGATTAAAAAAAATGATAAGAAGAAAACGAGGAGGAAGTTAGTAGATGATTAAGAAGATAATCAAAAATAAACAAGAGTTTCCACTTTACCTTGCAAGCTATGATGCACTTCCTTTTTGCAAATATTTCTACCTTTTTTTGTGATTTTCTTAATTACTAAGTGAGTTTCTAAATCCACTTAATTACTAACTTAAACTCTTATTTTTGTTTTTTCTTCTTTTGATGAACTTCTTTACTTACTAATTATCTTACTTACTTTTACTTTCTTTTCTTAAGTGTGATATCTTTAGAGGAATGGAGTAGAAAAGATGAGAGAAGTAGTGAAATTAAGTTGAATTATTTTCAACTTCCTTACTTACTAATTATGACTTTTGCTTAGATGGAAAATTAAGGAAGAGAAGAGTAGTAGAGAGAATAGTTGTGAAGTTGAATTGATTTTTTTTCAACTTCGTTTTGAATTGGAAAAAGCAGGGTATTTATAGAGAAATGAGAAAGGTGAACTAGGGTTTCAAAGAAGTAGAAAATCAGATTTTTCACATAAAAAATCTGATTTTCTTCATCCTTAATCACCCTAATGACATCACTCTAATGAGCTCACCCTAATGACATCAATAAATCTCTTTGGAAACACAAATATTCTTATTCATTTTGGATTTTCTCATAAATGAGGCAAAATCACATTTTCAGAAAATATTCTTCCCTAAACATCCTAATACGTAAAAAAAATGCATCAAAAAACGTGTAAACAAAATTGATTAGGATCTTTGTGCCAAGCGCGGGAACTGCGCTAGGCGCAAGGCTGCGTACGGCACGGGGGCAAGCTTGTGCGCTAGGCGCACAATCATGCGTCTAGCGCATGATTGTGTGCTTAGCGCACACTCGATTCTTCCGGAAAAATACGGATTTCTCCCTCTTACACATGGGATTTGATTCTTATTCTCACATCTTTTCATGATTCTTATTCTCTAACTAATGGATAAAGGATGTGATTAATGGATAAAGAATATATTCTTATTCTTTATCCAATGAACAATGACCATTAAGAAAACTGATTAATGCCAGTTTTGGGATACGACTAAAATCCCGACACCTAATCACGACTCGTTTTTCGTTTTCCAAAAGACTAACTTAAGACAATTAACGAAAATTCGTCAAATTAGTGAAGGCGAGCATGATTATACTACGAATAATTTTATTAACAAGGTGATTGTAGCTATTGACTACGACTCACGGAAAATTATAAATTATATTTCTAAGCCGAAATCGCACGACCAATACGCAAAAATGGAAACCCGTACGACGGAATAAAACTAGCGCTGCGGGGTATGCGCTCCACGATGCATGACGATTTTGTTATTTTTTTATTTTTTTCAAAATCATTATTTATCCGAAGAAGGGGTTCAAAATTTGGTGTACGCGGTAAGTCCATAACGACACCCTTTAAGTCCATAACGGCACCTTGACCTAGCAAAGCTAGTCGACCCTATAAGTCCATGCGGCACCCGCCCTCTAAGTCCATAACGGCACCTTGACCAAGCGAAGCTAGTCATCCCTGTAAGTCCATAACGGCACCTTGGCCTAGCGAAATTAGTCATCCCGGGTAAGTCCATAACGGCACCTCTTAAGTCCATAACGGCACCTTGACTTAGCGAAGCTAGTCATCCCTAAGACCTTTTAGGCACCCTAATGACATCACTCTAATATTCTTATTCGTTTTGAGTTTTCTCATATATGAGACAAAGTCAGATTTTCAGAAAATATTCTTCTCTAAACATCCTAAAACGTAAAAAAAACTGCATCGAAAAACGTGTAAACAAAACTTAGGAGGATCTTTGCGGCAACACAGAGAACTGCGCTAGGCACGGCGCCTTGCGCTAGGCGCGAGGCTACGTGTCCGGCGCGGGGCGCGCTTGTGCGCTAGGCGCACAATCATGCATCTAGCATATGATTTTGTGCTTGGCGCACACTCGATTCTTCCGAAAAAAATCCGGATTTCCCCCTCTTACACATGGGATTTGATTCTTATTCTCACATCTTTTCATAGTTCTTATTCTCTAACTAATGGATAAAGGATGTGATTAATAAGAAAAAGAATATATTCTTATTCTTTATCCAATGAACAATGACTTGACCATCAAGAAAACTGAAAAATGCCGGTTTTGGGATAAGACTAAAACCCCGACGCCTAATCGCGACTCTTTTTTCGTTTTTAGAAAGGCGACTTAAGACAATTAACGAAAATTCGTCGGATTAGTGAAGGCGAGCATGATTATACTACGTATCATTTTATTAACACGGTGATTGTAGCTATTGACCACGGCTCCACGAAAAATTATATTTCTAAGCCAAATCGCACGACCCAACACGCAAAAATGGAAAACCGTACGACGGAATGAAACTCGCACTCCGAGGCACGCTCTCCCACGATGCATGACGATTTTGTTATTTTTATTTCTTTTCAAAATCTTTATTTATCGGAAAAAGGGGTTCAAAATTTGGTGTCTGAGAATGCCCCGCATTGGTCGAATTTTGAAGGAAATGATGGCCAATGTTTGAAAAGACACAAAATTTTGTGAGAAAATTTCTTTTGAGATAACATATTCCCCACGAGAAAATAGTTATTATTAGTGCTATAATTCGCGTTGCTTTATGTAGAAAATCTCAATTAATTTTCTAAAGCTGGAAATGCAACTTTATTGTCGTCTTAGATAGAAAACCCCGATTAATTTTCTAAACCTTTGAAAATGCGACTTTATCGTCGTCTTAACTAGAAAATTCAGATTAATTTTCTAAAATTTGAAAATGCGACTTTATTGTCGTCTTTAGATAGAAAATCCCAATTAATTTCTACAATTTTAAGTGCGACCTTATTGTCGTCTTAGATAGAAAATCCCAATTAATTTTCGAACTTTGAAGATGCGACTTTAACGTCGTCTTCAATAAAAATCCCAAATAATTTCCAAAAATTTGAAAATGCGACTTTGTCGTCGTCTTTTCTAGTCTTATGAATTTGTCTTTTGTTAATGTGAGAGATTTCGACAATTAACGGGTTGACTCGGTTTTTTTTTTGAGGTTTTCATGGCCTTGATGACAAACAAATTGTCAAATCACCATCATTCACTTTTCATGACTTCATGTGTTATCATGTCACCTTAAATTAGAACATTGTCGAGGTCGTGTCACCTAAAGGGTTGACCTTTTATTTTTTTATTCTTCCGGGTCGATCGAAAAGTTTTTTTCTCTCTCTAGGAAACTAGAGCCTTTTTTTCTACGGGAAACTAGAGCCTTTTTCTATTTCAAACCTTACTCTTAAATCTTGTTTTCTCTTAAACCCCTCGATTTCCTCTTCCTTTCTTTTAATTTTATTTATCTTCTACTCGAGATCATGTCGTCTCGATTTATAGATTATAGACGATGCCCGGATAATGGAATAAAAAAAATGGGCCCGGTGATCTCTTCCCAATTTGGGGATATGCGGCCCATGGATGTATTCTACCCCGTGGCGGTCATGGGGAAATTCAAAGACTACGGAGTTTTCTCGGTAAATCCAAATTCAACATTGGATCTCGGAGTGTTGGATTACAAATGAGGAGATTAAGGTAGGCAAATCCGGAAAAACCTTTTTCTTCTCTTTGTTCTCACATAGACGATAGAGATTACCTTTTAGCAAGAAAGAGTGCCTGCTTCCAAGGTGCCCTTTTAGTGTTCAAATGTTGGTTTCCTAGTGCGGCTATTAGATGCTTCAATTTTGACTTGTGTCCTCTGCGGGTTCGAGTGGAAGGAATCCCCTTGACGTTTAATCGTCCGCATGTAGCGAGAGAGCTCTCGTAAGATCGGCGGGATAATCGAGTTCGATGAGCATTCTTTATGCGAAGGGCCGAAAGACTTCATAAGGGCCAAGGTGTATGTAGAAATGAACAAGCCTCTCATCTCGGGCTACTTTTATGAATATGTCAAAGGACACTTCAAGTGGATAGACTTTCGCTACGAAGGTGTCTTTATCTCTTTGCGAGAAATGTGGTAAAATAGGGCCCAAGATTTCTACATGCAAGTTATCCATGGAAGAAGCTCGGCAATAATTTGGGGCTAGAATGGCGGGCGTCTGCTCTCACCCACAAAATTTGTTAGTTAGTCACCCTCCCTCACCGTATCTTACAAATAAACTCATTGGTTTACGAAGAATAGAAATCCTTATAACATCTCGTATTGACCTAACGGTATACCCATTGATGAAATCCCTTTGAAGCAAGTTTCTCGAATTCTTCTTCGCAATCGGGGTCGATAGTTCTTTGGATATCCGAGTCGAGGTGGGTGCGATCATGAGAGTTGTGTTGGGTTAAGAAGCGAAGAAGGCAAGATTCAACTAGTGAAGATGAAGAGTCGGACCCAAAAAGACCGTTATGGATGAGAAGGGAGGTGCAACAACCTCCCCCTTAATCACCTTAAACAATAGTAAAATTGGTCGGTCTTGAGCCAAAAATCTCATTATCGGGCTTCTAGCTCGAATAGAAAGCAAAAACTTGGGGGACATTCAAAAAGGCTAGCTTCCATGGGAGGGCTCTCGTGGGAAGGAAAAGAGCGGTTACGTTCAATGGTGGAGATTTTCGGAATTTCAAAAAGTGAAGGCGGCGTCATCGGTTTTTCTTCGATGACAACCAAAGGCTAGGAACTATTCCTAAGCGGCTAAGTCCTCCTTCCTTCTTCTTTGATTATATTTGCGGGCAATCGGGGGAGATTTTCTTTCACCTATCTGCAAGAAGTACGGGGTTTTGTAAAAGAAACTCCCCTTCGGTCCTCCGATCATTTATGTTACTTATGGAAACTACCGGGCCGGCTCCCAAAAGTAACTAGTTGGCAAAAGATGCCTCCCCGCTCCCCTAGTTTTGTGAGTTTCATTTCCCTATCTACTTCTAAGAGAAGTTATAGGAGTAGTTTTTTTCCTTCTTTTGGCCTCAAAAGTCCAAAGTTACTGAAGATTGTCTTTACCCAAGTCCGGATTTATCCTTTATACCTCCTGTAAAATTCTTAAACCCTCGCTTCATTTAATGAAATCCATCCATACATCTTTGAGCTGGGAGAAATTTAACCCCCTCTTTTTTAGGGATATGTATACCCCCCAACCACTTACTCATTGACCTATCCCTTTCTTTCCAATCTTACTCCACAAATCCTTTAACCTGGTAAAAACCTTCCCGGCCTAAAAATAGTAAACCCTTCGATGACTTGGACGAAAAGAAATGTGAAGAAATTGAGGTGCACATGCTAAACACGGACCGCCTTATATTTCCTATGGACCCTTTAAATTACCCTTTTATCCCACCTAATGTTTCGGTTTTGGGCCATTTGAATTATACCTCTCTCCAATACCTCATTTAAAGTTCGAACCCGCCAAGCCCACAAATTTCGTCCTTAAGCCCAACCGAAGATTCTTCCTCACGAGTCTTTCACCTTTCCTTCTCCAAAAAAAAAACCCGTAAAAAAGACAAAGCCATTGAAATTCCATCTGCTAATCATGAGGGTTCTACATGGTGTATCGAGGTACGTGGTCCCGTGGGCCCATCTAAGCCTCGTGAATTTATCCAACGACCCACTTATTGAAATATGGGCAAACAAAGAACCCCCTATTCTCCTTTTCTCTAACCAAGTATCGGAGCCCGATCCCTCCTCTAGTGAGTCAAAAGCCCTAATCTATCCAATAATCTCGATGAACATTTTTATTCTGCTGATTCGGATCTTAGCTTGGGAGGTCTGATGATATGGAAATTGACTCGGTTTTTTGGTTGTGTGGGCCGAAACACTTTTGAGATTAAAAGGAAAAAATGCGAGGCAAAAGTCGAGAGAGAAAGGGTTGAAAGAAAAGTTATAAGGGGAAAGAAGAAAAAGAGTTGGGTTGGTACCTTTTGGGCTAAGTTGAAAATTTCGGATGAGAAAACCCAAAAGCATGAAAAGATCTCGGTGGGAAGATCCTTGGATTCTATTAATGAAAATTCGGAAGCTTGGGTTCTGTCTCAAAGAAAAGCAAGCTGCGGCTCCTGTACAAAGGGAAGAGTAAAGGCGAAGTATGGGTTGAGTGATGGTGACGGCTCGATGTCAAGTTCGGAGGACGTAGAATTTACGAAGGCTGTGGTGGGCGACCCCGAATCGGCCCCCAAGGGAGATATGAGAGCTTGTGCTTGGAATTGTAGGGGTCTTAAATATACCGTCTCCCTTATAATTCCTATCCTCAAATGGCTAGTTGGTAGTCAAGCTTTAGATTTCTGTTTTTATACGAAACTAAATGTTCGGTTAAGGAGCTAGAACCTACTATTTCTAGTTTAGGGTTTAGGAATTTGAGTGGAAATGACTCAATTGACCTCTCGGGAGGTCTAGTTTTGTGCTGGGCTAGTACTATTGATCTGTTTGTTCTTTTTATTTCTGCAAATTATGTATGTTGCACTATAAAAGATGAATGCAATCTTGTTTATTACGTGGTGTGTGTGTATGGTGCTCTTGTGTTGGAAGAGAGACAAAATGTTTGGAACACTATTAGAACTTTCATCTGGGCCCACTCGGGCAAACATTTGTTAATAGGGGATTTCAATCAAGTAGAATACTTAGATCAAAAGATAGGTGGTAACATGTTGCTTAAAGGTGCGGCTGTTTTCAGTGCTTGGAAAATGGATTGTAACTTAATGGATATCCCTTCTAATGGAATACCGTTAACTTGGATAAATAATAGAGAAGGAAATCATAGTATTTTTGAAAAATTGGACCGAGCCTCTTGCAATGATGAATGGATGACTTAATTCCCCAAACGCGATGTTAACAAGCTTACCAATTTTTATCTCAGATCATAGTCCTATAATGTTGGATTGCAATCCAATTTGTGAAAAGAAGAAAAGGCCTGATAAAATAAAAGCTTGGTGTTTGGATTATGAGGAAGTTAATGAAATTATTACTGATTCATGGAAGGAAATCATTCATGACTCTGCTTTATTCAAAGTCCAAAGGAAAATTGATGAGCTAAAGAAAAAGTGCAAGAATTGGTGTCTGAATTTCAAAAATGCAAACAAAATACAATAGGATAAAATTCGGATCGATCTAACGGGGGCTCGGGGAAGGTTTAGTGAATATGAATGGTCGAGAGGGAGAACGAGAAAAAGAGAAGAGCGGTTAGGGCTGCTACGAACATATTGTTAGAATATTGGAAGCAAAGAGCGAGATTCAATTGGGATGATGTAGGTGACCAACCTACTAGTTTTATTTACAAGAGCATGAAAGCTAGGCAAGGGAGGAATAGCATCAGTTCCATCAAAACTAAGGAGGGTGTTTAGACCTCAAAAACGGAGGTCATTAAAGAGGAATTTGTGCATTATTTCTTGGATTTGTTTAGTCCTAAGGATCCTCATGAGCTCTCGGACCAAGAGATCATAGATTGGATGCAAGGGATGCCAATGATTTTCGATTCACAATCAAATGACCTTATGATGCCTTTCTCCCAAAGGAAATAAAAGAAGCGATGTTCGATGTCGAAGCCTTTGAAATCGCCTGGGTCGGATGGGGCTCCCCGGTTTTTCTTCAAAAAAAATGGAACATCATGTGAGATGATGTAATGCAAGCAACGAGTAATTTTCTCGATGGAGGTCATATCTTAAGGAGACCAATCGGACTTTCATAGCCTTGATCCCAAAGTCACCGGTCAGGAGCGGGTCGGCCAATTCCGTCCTATAAGTTTATGTAACTCCTCGGATAAGCTCATCTATAAATGCTTGGTTACAAGATTACAACCTCTAATGATGACTTTGATTGGTCGAAACACAAAATGATTTTTGTCCCGGGCGCTCCATTAATGATAATTGTATCATTGCCCGTGAGATGCTTAGCTATGTGAAAAAGAAAAGAAAAGGGGGTAACGGATCTCTTATTTTGAACTTGGATCGCGAACAAAGCTTATGCGAGAATAAGTTGGAAGTTTTTGGAAGAAGTTCTAAAAGCTATTGGTTTGCCCTCCTTATGGGTGTACTGTTAATGGAATGTGGGACAACATTTACATATTCAGTCCTAGTCGATGGTGAGCCTTCGGGTCTTATTAAACCTCAAGCGGGTTTAAGACAAGGAGATCCTCTCTCTCTCCGTACATTTTCATCTTATGTATGGAAGTTCTTTCTAGAAAACTTCTTCATCAACAAGTTCGAGGGCAAATTAAAGGTTTGAAGCTTCATGAGGAAAGCTCAGGAGCTCTCTCACCTATTTTTTGCGAGATGATGCCCTATTTTTCATTGAAGGCACGTTAGACAATGTCGGAATCTTAAAAGACCTTGGAGAAGTTTTGCCGACTTTCGGGAAATGATCGATATGCAAAAATCATATACGATTTTCGGCATAAACACTCCTAGAAAGTTTATCGAGATTGCTAAGTAAAGGTCTAAAAGTTGAGAGCGAGGAGAAATTGGGAAAATATTTGGGGTGCCCTATGGATGTCAACGGTCATACTCGAAAAGTGTTTGAAGACCTTCCTCAAAAAATTTCGGCGACTATTTCTTCTTGGAAATACTCTTCTATCGACCAAGCGGGTAAACTAATCCTCATCAACGACATTTTAATTGCTTATGCCTCCTATATTATGGCTTTGTTTATGCTTCCAAAAAGGTTATCAATCAAACTACGTCGATGCTACTAAAATTACGGTGGAGTTTTAATTCAAGCCAAAAGCCTATATCTTTGGAGGAAAAGAAATTTACTTGAGGAACATAAAAATAATTGAGGTTTAGGGCTCGGGAACCTTGGAGATCTTAATAAAGCCATTCTCTTCAAACAAGCTTAGCGTATGCATAACGATAAAACTCTTCTAGTGAGCCGAATCTTTAATGCCCGCTCCGAAAATTGATTTGAAAAAGGGCTTAAGGGTAAAATCCCTATGGGTTTTACTTGGGGAGCGAGAAGCATCATGAAGAGTATCGAATGCCTCGAGGAAGGAGTTGGTGTTAGAATTGGAAATGGTTCGGAAACCTGAATTCTTGATACTAATTGGGTAAATGGGAGTAAAGTGAGTTTTTTATCATCTAGAAATAATCAAGAGGAAAAACCGATTTGGGTAAGCGATCTTATGTTGGATGGGAAAAAATGGGATGATAAGAAACTAATAAAATGGTTTGAGCCAAATCTGGTTCAAATTATTAAAGCTATCCACATCTCGGCCCAAGACGAGGAGGGCCGGGTATATTTGGCTCCCTTTGACCCATGGTAACTATGAGATTAAATCAGGGTATTGGTTTAGTTCTCAGTTGTCTCACCCGATGGGTGTTCCTTCTGCCTTCTAGAATAAATTCTGAAATCAAAAAATCTGGCCAAAATGGAAAATCTTCTATTGGAAGCTAGCTAATGGTGCCTTGCCCACCAGAGTAAACCTTAGGAAAAGAAAAATCCTAAGCGAGAGTCATTGCCCGATGTGTGGGAATCATGAGGAGCCGGATACTCATTTATTCAAAAATTGTGAAATTTCGATGAGAATATGGAAGATCTCGAATCTTGGTATAAATGCAAATGTTCCTTTATAATATTCTGTCAAGAGATGGTCTAGGAATTGGTTATGGTATTTAATGGATAAAGACCCATCTCACGAGTCGAGGTTTTTGACTTTATAGCAACCCTTTGGAGTATATGGATTACTCGTAATAGAGCGGCTTTTCGGCCAAGGAACCGGTCTAGTCCTTATGCGGCAATATTGAACATCAACGAATGGCACGGGGAGATGGAACAATGTTCAAGAAAAGCGTAACATGTCGCGAAATTTTATGATATGCGGGATATAAGAAGTTTGGAGCCTAATTTGGAATATTCTTGGACGAGAAACTAGTCAAGTAATACGGAAAATGTGGTCCTAATGATTGATGGAGCATGGAAGAAGAGCTCCAAAGATGCGGATGTTCGTCATGTAGCAGCTTTTGGATGGAATTTAGTTGTCAATGGGTTAGTCCAAGAAGAAGGTAGTAGCAAGTTGATCGCAAGCTCGAGTCTTCAGGCTGAAACGTATGCTCTATTGTACAGCTTGCAAGCGATAGAATATCTTAACTTGAAATGCCTGGAAATTTGGACGGATTCTAGTCGATTGGTTAGGGGAATCGAGAGATATAAAAAATGCTGCTAGTTCCTCTTTCTTCATCATTAGATATATTTTGTCTTTAACAAATAAGTATAGCTCTATTAAATTAGTAAAGGTTAACTGAAACAAAGTAGATGCAGCACATATCCTTGCGACTAACGCAAAGAAAAGTAATAGTGGTAGCAATAGGTTGTAATCTTGTTTCTCTTTCTTTTCTATTATCTTTATCATTGCCAAAAAAAAAACAAAAGGGTTGACCAAAGGTTATTACCCTCTAGATAAACTATGGTGGACTAAATCATCATAGCGAGTTTTATACCATTGGTTTTACGAGATTTCACTTTCTCGCTATGACCCTTAGAAATTGTATCTCCACCTCGTTGGTAGGACTGGTTCCATCCCATAAACAAAGAATACGGGGTTGTTCTGTTGGAGTCCTAATTGATATCCTATATCCCCAAAGGGCATACGGGAGTTTGTCGTGCCATTCCCTAGTCTTTTCAAGTCATCTTGGCGACAATAGTCTTGATCGTCTTATTGGTTGCTTCCACCCTCCATTTATTTGGGGACATAAGGTGAGGGTGATGATGCTTGATTGCATATTTTGCAAGAGTAGCCTTGAGATGACCCTCGACTTGTGATCCATTATCATAGATGATTTCAAAAGGTATGCCATGCCGACGGATAATGTTGTTAATCACAAATTTCGAGACTTGCTTTGCCCCTAGCTTTGAAAATGATGCGGCTTCAATCCACTTGAGAAGTAATCAATTGCTACAATAATATATTGATGCCCATTTGAAGCCTTTAGATGAATTTGTCCGATTATGTCTATGCCCCGACTCGAAAATGGCCAAGGAGAGGTCATATTATGTAGTGACACGGGTGGCATATGATTGAGGTTAGCAAATATCGATATTGCTTGCGGGCGCGGACAAAGGCGATGCGATCACCTTCTAGAGTACTCCAATAGAAACACCTGCTCGCAAAATTTTAAGAGCCGGCGTCCTTCCATTTATATGGGGTCCACATTCTCCTCCATTAACTTCTTTCATGATGGCTGTTTTTTATTTGTCATTCACGCGAGTTGCGGGGTACCATCAAACCCTTTGTGATATAGTACGCCTTTTAGTATGAGAAAATGAGCGGCTAGCCTTCGATGGCTATGCGGTCCTTCTTGCCACTTCCCTACTGGATATTGCATTGTTTCGAGAAAATTCTTGACATCCTTGTACCGGACATCATCATCATCATCTTATTGAGCCGGTGTGGAGACAATTTACGCTACCGTCACTTTGTAGGCCCCTTCCTTTCTTAATAAAAGCGATTGAATTTTTGTACTATTTTCCCATGTTAAATTAACAACGAGATTGGCTAAAGCATCCGTGAAACTATTTTGTCCCGAGGAAGATGTTTGAAGGCGATGTCATCAAAATAAGGGATTAACTTTTGAAGATATTCTGTGTAGAGTTGAAGTATCTCATCTCCTAACCCTCCAAATTCCTATTGTCTAAGATATGATGAGATTAGAATCTCCATACATAGTGAGATGTCTTGCCCCTGCTACCAAAGCGGCCTTTACACCATATATACAGGCTTCATACTCAGCTGCATTGTTTGTTGTTGGGAAATCCAGCTTGACAGCAAATGGAATATGGACTCCATCAGGATCTACTAACAAAACTCCTACTTCATTACCTCTCCTATTAGAAGCTCCATCAAAATTCATGCACCATTGTGGATTGTCAATGAATAATAAGTACTCATCGGGGAATGCATCATCATATTCATCTCTCGATATTGGTCCCTCGGCTAGGGCTTTAGATATGGCTGCCATCTCGCCGATCTTTCACTAAGAATGGGTTTCTCAAACGAGATACTTGATTGGATTAAGTCTTGAGATCATATAGGTGGTATGAGCTTGGAGGTGATGCCTCAACTTCTTTGTGGCATAGACCAAGGAAACACATGCTTTTTTCGAGTGGGGTATATCTTATCTCATACTCCAGGAATTTCTTCCTGAGATAGTATCTGGCAACTTCCTTCTTTGTTCCCTCTTGATATTGGGCTAAGAGAGCTCACATAGTCATTTCTGTGATAGTGAGGTACAAAATCAAGGGTTCTCCTGGTCTAGGTGGCATTAGAACAGGCGGATTTGAAAGATATTCTTTCATGGATTCAAACGCTTCCTGACATTCCTCATTCCACTCATGGGATGCCCTTTTTCTTAGCGGCTTAAATATGGGTTCACATCTCATAGTGAGTTGTGAGATGAACCTGTTTGATATATTGAATTCTACGGAAATCCTCTTACATCTTTTTCTGTTTTTGGAGGAGGTAGCCCTTGAATAGCTTTTACCTTTTAAAAGTCCACTTTAATGCCATCTTGGTGACAATGAATCCCAACAACTTCCCGAAGTGACACCAAACACACACTTTTGAGGATTCATCCTTAGATTGTATTTCCTGATTCTTTCAAAGAAGGACCTTAGTGCAAGAATATGCCCCTCACGATCTTCACTTTTCACAATCATGTCATCTACATAGACCTCCACAATGTCGTGAATTGAAGGAATATGTCCTTAGACATCCCTACAATTACTAAATATAAAAGAAATTATTATAGAGATAATTAATTACGTTAGTTTAGTAATCACATTTACTTGCTAGAGAATAAATGTTGGTTAGTAGCACAATATTGATTGAACCTACAACTAAGTTAACCTAATCCTATGAGGTCACACATTGTAGTAACTAATTGAAGTAAGGAAACCGGCCAATAGGAGAAATTAGGGTTAGGTTAGGTCTCTCTCTTATTTTATTCTCCTACTATTATAAAAGGTTATAATAGGAGAGTGGAATAGAACGTTCAATTTGACAGTAACTTTCAAACTGAAAAGAGAGAGAAAAACCCTATTATTTCCCTTTGGAAAATCCGGCCACCCTCCCTAAAAAGCAAGAGAGTGAAATATGTTCATCCTCTTCCGTTCTAGCAAACGTGGGAATTCAATTGGTGCTCGTGGGCTAAGTAGAGGGACATAAATTGTTGTTCTTTGATCTCTAGCACTTGCAATCCGGTGGAAAACACGCTACAAAGGTTGTACATTCTTTTCCTTATAATATGATTCATATTTATGTTATGCATGCGATCTTGTGATAGATGCTAGGAAATTTGTTTCCTGAAATTCCGCTTTATGCATCTATATGTTCCTACAATGGTATCAGTTTTGCCTAATTCATAATATTCATATGATCATGTAATTGTATGCAAAGTCATTATTTTTATTCAATTAAGGGAGGATTTATTTATGGCTTGAACTTGCATAATTAATATTCGATATTAATTGATTGGAAATTGTAAATAATAGATTTATTTGTGATTTATGCTCAAAATAATTTATAAAGGTCCGAATTTTTCTTTATTATGGACGAAATTAATTGTTAATTTAATCCTAATTTTCGGATTTTTATATACATAATGTATTAGATTTAATATTATTTAATATTTAATTTGAATAATCATTGAAATAATTTGTTAACAATTAAAAGATTTGATATTTTACTTGTTAAATAAATTTAATATTCATCACCCACATAGATCTACAATAATATGATGGCTGAAAATAATTTGATTATTTTTCCCACTAAATTTCGAATTTTATCATATTATTTATGAATTTTGGTTAAATTTTATGTTAAATTTGATTATTCATAGAATTTAAGGATAAAAATTAAAATATTGGATTTTATTTGTTAAGATAATTCAGTAGATCACCCTAAAAATTATTTTCGAATTTTTGGATTTTAATTGTTAATATTCTGAATTTTTTGGATATAATTTGATTTTTGCCCTAATTTTGAATTATTGTTAGATTTAATGTCTAATGGAGATTATTCATTCAACTCTAATCTCTACAACCCTAAAAATTTGTTGATGGATTCAAAATTTCTGCCATAATTTTTGGATTATTAAAACCAAATTAAATCTTAAATCTTTAAATAAATAGTTAATTAAAGATTAATTGGAATTTTGTAAATAGTCCACGGTGGATGGCGGCGTGAGGTTTAAGGACGGCAGAAGGTGGCGGGAATGGAAGCTCGCCCGTGTACCGCGACCAGCATGGCACTTGCGAAGTGCGTGGCTGCTGGTGCGCTAGTGGGTCATGTCTTCTACCGGCGGGTCGAAGCAGCAGGCTGGGGTTCACGCCACGACGTCCGGCATGCCGGTGGTCTTGAATTCTGGCCGGCGCCGTGGACTAGTGTCGCCTGGCGTTTGTTGTGTGAGTTTTCTTGGCTGGTTGAACCCAGCATGGATGAGTTGGAGAAGGGGTTTGACTGGCAGATTGGCTGCTGGTCAAACCTCTAATTTAATTATTAAAAAAAAATTCTTTGTAAAATCTGATTTTCAAATTTGGGCATATATCACAATCTTTCCAATAATGCAAATTAAATTATTAATATTGATTAATGCCATACATGAATAAGTAATTGTATTAAAATAATAATGTTTCCTAAATAATTTCTAGCTTGAATTTGTTAAGTTTTCTAATTATTATGGAAAGTTGTATTTGCTTATTAATTGTTAATAAGTAAATAGATAGTGTTTATTTTATTTGATATTATAAATGCGTGGATGTTTAATGTAATATGTATGATATTATATTTTGCATGTTGTGACTAGTATGGCCCAAAACTAGGATAGAAAATACGATCTGCGCATTATTAAATTTTATGTAAATCAAATACGATCTGCGTATCGTTTGTATTTTTGTAATTTAAATTTTAGTTATTTAAATTATAAATGATATGTAATCAAGAATGAAGTTCCATGGAGAATCAAGGATGGAGATCCATAAAGATTCAAGGAGGAATTCATAAAGGTTAGTTTTCCTAGGTTTAGGGGCCATACTAGGATCACTTTTAATTATGCTTATATTTATTTATGCGTTTAACATGTTTAAATGCTTGTTTAAGTTTATATGTGTGGTTATTTAAGTTATGTGTTCACTTTTAATTAACCAGCATAAAAACTTAGGTCCCCAACATGTAATATTGAGTTTAATTGCTTTTCCAAACAACACCTATAACGCCTTAGATAGTGAGTAATAGGTTCTGCCAAAGCAGGGTGTTGCTCATTTTATCCGGGGATAGTAGAGCAGGTTTTTGAAACTTACATGTTAATGTTTGGTTTAACTCAACAAAATCATCTAAAGACAAAGTTTTGGGTTTTGAAGCTAAGAAATAGGAGTAAACAAGGAGTTGTTAACCTGTCTACCAAGAATTATAATTAGTTATAATTAGTAAAGTGTTTACTTACTTCAACTACTATAAATTGAAGGCAGGGCCAAAGTCCGTTTGATTGTAGTGGGAGGGGATCTTGGTGTTTCTTTATTCAATAGGGGACTCTCATTTTGAATAAAGGGTAGTAGTTAATTAAAATTTGTTTAATTGTTGCTTTCTTGATAAATATTGATTGAATCTTGCTTTATTATTCTTTTGTTGTAGTTATCATGTCTGGTTCAAACAACAACAACCACCCCGGTTTTAATTTGCGCTATTTACTCGAAAAGGACAAACTAACTGCACATAACTTCCTAGAATCGGAAATGGCTGTGAGAATCGTTCTCAGAGCCGAAGTAAGGGAAAGTGTTCTTGATAATCCTCTCCCTGAACCCCTGCTAGACTGTGCTACTCCAGCTGAAAGGAGAGCAAGACAAACCATTGAGGCAAATTCTGTGCAAGTAACATGTTTGATGCTTGCTTGCATGGAACCAGAATTTCAAAAATGTTTTGATGGTCTGGACGCCTATTCCATCCTCCAACAGCTGAAAACTATGTTTCAGAAGAACGCGAGGCTGGAGAGGTTTGAAGCTTATTGTAAGTTGCTGGAGTGCAAGTTGGGCAAAGGAAAACCCGTTGGTCCGCATATGTTCAATATCATTGGACATTTTCAGATCATGGAAAAATTGGGCTTCCCTGATCCCCCAGAACTAGCAACTGATATTGTGATCAAAGCCGGCCTGAAAATTTTCAAAACTTTCAGTTGAATTTTTACATGCAAGGAGGGGAGGCTACCTTGCAAGAGCTGCATGGTATGCTTACTCAGGCTGAAAGGAGCTTGTCGGCTGAACCTGAACATAGGGATGTTCTAATGGTTAGGAAAGGCAAACAATTCAAGAAAAAGGGGACACCTATGAAGAAGAACAAGGGCAAGGTTGTTGCCACTGATGATACTTCTAAGCCAAAGGCCACTCCTAAGGCAAAAGTAGCAGCACTACATGAGTGCTTCCCTTTGCCATAAGATTGGCCCTTTGGAAGAGGAACGCCCGAGTATATCGGAGGATAAGAAGAGTGGTGCTTCAACTTCAGGTATTTATGTTATAGAGATTAACTTATCTAAATCTACTTCATGGGTATATGTAACTGCGTGTGGATCTCACATTATTTGTAATGTGCAGGCACTAAGAAGAAGTAGAACGTTGAGCAAAGGAGAAGTGGACCTCCGCGTGGGCAATGGAGCACGAGTTCTTTGCTTTGGGTGTGGGAGATTGTAGTCTACTTTTACCTTCTGGTTTAGTATTAGAACTTCATAATTGTTATTATGTTCCAACTATTACCAAGAATATTGTTTCGATTCCGGTTTTGGATTCGGAAGGTTTTTCATTTCAAATTAAGAATAATTGTTGTTCTGCTTATTTGAATGATTTATTCTATGTGTCAGCTAAGTTATCAAATGGTTTATATGTGCTAGACTTAGAAACCCACATTTATAACATAGACAGCAAGAGACCTAAAACAAATTATTTGAACCTGACATACCTATGGCATTGTCGATTAGGCCACATAAGTTCAAAGCGTATTGAGAAGCTTCATAAAGATGGAATTCTCAAATCATTTGATTTCGAATCATTTGATACTTGTGAGTTTTGCTTAATGGGGAAAATGACAAAGTCACCTTTCACAGGTTCAAGTGAAAGGGCCAATGACCTTTTAGCCCTCATACATATAGATGTGTGCGGACCCATGAGTACGTTGGCTAGGGGAGGGTACAGTTACTTCATTACTTTTACCGATGATGTGAACAGATTTGGATTTGTTTACCTCATGCGGCATAAGTCGGAATCCTTTGAAAAATTTAAGGAATTCCATAATGAAGTACAAAACCAACTTGGAAAGAAAATTAAGGCATTGCGATCCCATCGTGGTGGTCAATGTTTATCTCAAGAATTTGGTGATCATTTGAAGGATTGTGGGATACTTTCACAATGGACTCCACCAGGAACACCACAGTTAAATGGCGTTTCTGAAAGAAGGAATTGAACTCTACTTGATATGGTTCGATCCATGATGAGTCTTCTTGATCTTCCTATTTCATTACGGGGATTTGCGCTTGAAAGCAGCGGCATTCACACTTAACGAGAACACCGTCCAAAGCGAGTGGAAAAGACACCATATGAAATGTGGACTAGAAACGTTCCAAAATTGTCTTTTCTAAGAATATGGGGTTGTGAAGCCTATGTAAAACGTTTACTTTCTGATAAGCTTTCACCCAAATCCGATAAATGTCTCTTTGTGGGTTACCCAAAAGAGACTAAGGGATACTACTTTTACAACCAAAGCGAAAACAAAGTGTTTGTTGCTCGGAATGGTGTCTTTCTGGAAAAGGATTTTATTTCAAGAAAAACAAGTTGGAGAAATGTATATCTCGAAGAAATTCGAGATGAGCAACAAATGGATGAGGTTAACACCTCATCGGGGCGGCCCGGCATGAAAATGCTCGGGGAGGCGGTGCATTCAATTCACGTACCTCCTACCGTCCCACTTGGAGATACTCCGTGCGAAGTCACTCAACCTAATGAGGTAGAAACTTCTTCTATTGTTCCCCAACGTAGGTCTAGTAGGACCATCATTCCGTCAAAGAGATATATTGATTTCCTTTTGGTAGAAAGTTACGAAATAATGATTTTAGAATCGGAACAACCTACTAGCTACAAAGATGCTTTGGAGAGCCAAGACTACGAAAGATGGCTTGAGGCCATGAAATACGAAATGGATTCCATGTCGAAAATCAAGTATGGGACTTGGTTGATTTGCTCGATGGGGTAAAACCCATTGGATGCAAATGGATTTTCAAGCTGAAAACAGACAAGGATGGAAACATTAGTGTTTTCAAAGCAAGGTTGGTGGCGAAAGGTTTCAAACAAATTCATGGTATTGACTATGATGAAACCTTCTCACCAGTACCCATGTTGAAGTCCATTAGGATAATCCTTGCGATTACTGCCTTTCATGACTATGAAATATGGCCGATGGATGCAAAAACCGCTTTCTTGAATGGGTTCTTGAAAGAGGATGTGTACGTGACACAACCTCAAGGTTTTGAAGATCTAGAAAATCCAGGGAGGGTATGCAAGATTAAGAAGTCCATTTATGGACTAAAGCAAGCATCAAGGAGTTGGAACCTCATATTTGATGAGGCAGTCAAGAAATTTGGCTTTCTCAGAAATAAAGAGGAATCTTGTGTATACAATAAGTTAAGTGGGAGTAGTATTACTTTTCTGGTCTTGTATGTGGATGACATACTTCTCATAGGAAATGATAAGACCATGCTTGAGTCAGTCAAGGAATGACTTAAAAACTGTTTCTCTATGAAAGACCTAGGAGTGGCTGAGTACATATTGGGAATAAAGATCTATAGAGATAGGTCGAAAAGGCTGATTGGACTTAGTCAAGAGACTTATATTGATAAGGTTCTTGCAAGGTTCAAGCTGGAAAACTCCAAGAGAGGTTTCATTCCCATGCAACATGGCATAACACTTGGCAAGACTTAGTGTCCTTCGAGTCCTGATAAGGTCAAGCGTATAAGTAATGTTCCCTATGCTTCTGTAGTAGGATCCATTATGTATGCCATGATATGCACTCGACCGGATGTTGCATATGCTTTGAGTATATGCGGCGAGATACCGATCATATCCGAGGAGATGCGCCTTTGGATTGCGGCGAAAAACATCCTTAAGTACTTGCGAAGGACTAAGGATAATTTTTTGCTTTATGGTGGAGATGATGAGTTGGTTGATACTGGATACACCGATGCAAGCTTCCAGAGTGACAAAAATGATTTTCGATAGCAATCTGGTTTCATATTTTGTCTCAATGGAGGAGCTGTGAGCTGGAAGAGCTCTAAGCAGAGTACCATCGCGGATTCTACAACAGAGGCTGAGTATATTGCAACAGCTGATGCAGCAAAGGAAGTTGTTTGGATCAAAAAATTCATTGGTGAGCTTGGTGTTGTTCCTAGCACTGAGAATGGCATTGAGTTGTATTATGACAACAATGGTGCCATTGCTCGATCTAAGGAACCCAAATCGCACCAAAGGTCTAAACATGTGCTCGGGAAATTCCATCTTATTCGAGAAATCGTTGGTAGAGAGCTGTGAAAGTAAGCAAGGTTCATGCGAGGATAACGTAGCGGATCCTCGACTAAACCGCTTGCTCAACCTAAACATGAGTGTCATACTAGGTCTATGGGGCTTAAGCATATGGGAGAATGGCTTTAGGTTGTTTACTTCATGTTTACAATTGTAAAGACATTTATTATGCTTTGAAATGTTTATCAATAAAATTCCGTTCTTATTTAATTGTTTGGTTTAGTATTAAATAAAATGTCCAAATAATTTATGTTTTCAAGTAAGATTATCGAAAACGTTTTGATATTGGAACCCTATAAAGTGAACTGAAAATCACATTTTATTTAAATAGTCTCAATCACTAGATTGGACATAAGTGATTTATTTAATAGACTGGTGTATAATTAATTGATAGCGCAGTTTCATGGGCTATGGAGACATAGAGATGTCTAATTGATTATTTAGATGTATATTTGATACATTGAGACTTGACCTAATTAGATTCTAAAAGTTGAATCAAACTACTATATTTAGTGGATTCTTTAGACATGAGTATGTCTTAATAACCACAATATAATTAGTTTAACTTTGACACTGTTAAACGTCGCGTCGTAAAAGGAGGTTATAAAGGCAGTGATCTAAGAATTGAGTGGGAGTTATGGTCATACAAGAGTGGATAAGTCCTCCTAATAAATAGGAATGGTGTCTGGGCCTCTTGATGAGCGAGAACTGGAAAATTGCATGGCCATGCGGAATAGGATTAAAGAGTTAATCCTTATTTGAGCAGTTCGAACTTAGCGATCAAGGAACATAAATTTGAGAATAACATGGTGTTATCAAAGTTGGCATTAAATGACTTAAGGAATTTAGCATTGCGCTCTTATCTTCGGACAAGTGGGAGATTGAAGGAATATGTCCTTAGACATCCCGGCAATTACTAAATATAAAAGGAATTATTATAGAGATAATTAATTACGTTAGTTTAGTAATCACATTTACTTGCTAGAGAATAAATGTTGGTTAGTAGCACAATATTGATTGAACCTACAACTAAGCTAACCTAATCTTATGAGGTTGCACATTGTAGTAGCTAATTGAAGTAAGGAAACCAGCCAATAGGAGAAATTAGGGTTAGGTTAGGTCTCTCTCTTATTTTATTCTCCTACTATTATAAAAGGTTATAATAGGAGAGTGGAATAGAACGTTCAATTTGACAGTAACTTTCAAACTGAAAAGAGAGAGAAAAACCCTATTATTTTCCCATTGGAAAATCCGCCCACCCTCCCTGAAAAGCAAGAGAGTGAAATTTGCTCATCCTCTTCCATTCTAGCAAACGTGGGAATTCAATTGGTGCTCGTGGACTAAGTAGAGGGACATCAATTGTTGTTCTTTGATCTCTAGCACTTGCAATCCGGTGGAAAACACGCTACAAAGGTTGTACATTATTTTCCTTATAATATGATTCATATTTATGTTATGCATGCGATCTTGTGATAGATGTTAGGAAATTTATTTCTTGAAATTCCACTTTATGCATCCACATGTTCCTACATGGATAAGGTCATGAAGGATAATGGTCGCAGCCCTTTGATATGTGGCTCCGGTATTCTTGAGACCAAAAGGCATAACCCGGTAGTAGAAAGTGCCCCACGGAGTAATGAAAGACGTCATTGTCATATCTTCTTGAGCCATGAGTATTTGATTATACCCTAAGAATCCATCCATGAAGGAAAACATTGCATGACCGGCCGTACTATCCACGAGGACATCGATGTGGGGCAGAGGAAAGCAATATTTTGGTGATGCAGCATTCAAATCACGAAAATCAATGCACACCCGAACTCTTCCATCCTTTTTAGGTACGACCACTATATTGGCGAGCCAACTCAGATGCTTTACAGCTTGGATGAATTTGGCATTAAGGTTGTTATTGGATTTCTTCTTTCACTTTCAAACTAATCTCTGGTTTCATTCGGCGGAGCTTTTCTTTGCTTAGTCTTGCTTTCGGGATATAAGGGGATGCGATGTTCCACAATTTCTCTATTAACACCGGGCATATCAACATAAGACCATGCAAACACATCTACATACTCTTTTGACAATGCAATAAACACAGACTGTTCAGTTGGGGAGAGGGATGAACCTATTTTGACTTCTTTTACAACATTTTCTGTACCAATATTAATTACAATGGACTCTTCCATGGGTTTTATATATGTTTCAAATGTATCAAGTGATTCATCCTTATAAAATTCACTGTCAGGAATAACATCTTGCATGCAAATGTACTTAGATAAAGGTTCACATTCAATTTCCTCTCTATCATAGTTTTCTGATTGAGTATACAAGGTAGATTGGCTGGAAGATGAGCTATCGGTATGATAACCATCTGAAAGGGGTGAAAAGGTATTTTCATGAGATGGATGTGGAGGATGGTTTCTTAAAAACATTTTAAATTCTATACGGTCGTCTTTTGTCTGACACTCAATACTCCTCTTTTGTTCAATGCTTTCGCCAAAAGGTATCATCAAAGACACCGGGTGAAAATCCCCTTCCTCAGAGGACTCAAAAGTGAAAATTTTCTTATGGACTCCATGTTCCAGATTATCCACCCAGTCATTTTCTTTTTTCATTTTTTGTTTTTGGACAAACCAACTTTTGATTAAGTCCAAATTTCTAGCCTCATTGAAGAATATCTCCAATCCCGATTAAATCCTTTGTTCTTTCCTACTAAGCCAAGGTTGTGGGAACTCATAGTATCGCTCAGTATCTCCTTGCGGGATGAAGCCCGACCATTGAGGGAAAAAGAAGGTTTTTTGATGTTGTGAGAAGTCTTTGCCCGGATCATATCCTAATCCATGTTTGTTTTGCTTGTCGACTATGGGGTTTGGCTGCTTTAATCCCCTACCATCACGCCCTAATCCGGCTCCTTGAGCATAACCCATCTTCATCATGATTTGAAATCCTTTGGAAAGAGGTTGCATGGCAATCCCTACAGGCTCTTTGACCGCATTCGTGGATATGGCTGAGGCTTTTGTTTTCTGATGGTAATTGGTCATCCTTAGAGAAAGGACAAATTTCTTCTTTTTGGACCTAAAGGTAGAGAAAAAATTATTAAAAGAAAAGAGAAGAAAGCTACATATTGCAGAATATAGAAAATTTTCGAAAACGATTTTGCCATATTTTGACTGGAATGGTCCACCTTTACAATTTTGGATTTTTATATTTTTGACTCTTTTGAATGATTTTACTGTCATTAGGTTTGAAAACAAATTTTTTTTTCATTCTTCCATTCCCGATTTTAATATTGAACAAAGACAGAAAATATAGAGATTAGGGCATGTATCCCCATTGACGTGTCAATTCAGCATTCTGAAATTGCTTTGTGATGACTGGCATCTCGAGTTCTAATCACATTGCCTGAAATACAATGGTTAATACATTTGAGTCGAACCTGAAGGCTGCCTACATATCCCCATTGCTCTAGTTGCATTTTATTGGGAATCTGACTCAGCGTAGTTCGTTATTTTAAAAAGAACGTAAGTTTTTTATTTAATAAAGCAGTTGCACTCATATTGAGCTACCTACGTACCCCAGGTGTTACATAGGTGGAGTGATCTCACAGTGCAAGTGTACGTGATAATGAGGATTCAAGCTGCACGTAGTTCTCTGATACTCAAGAGCTGAAAGAATTTTTTTTTTTGATGTGATAACCCCCTACAGGACTTTTACCGAAGATTTTTTCCTTTCTGTGAGATGATCAAGTAGCTTTGCGGTAGACAAGAGCTATATTGGTGATCTGCTTAATGCGATAGCTGATAGCGTGACATTGGTTTATGCCATGACCATGCAACTAATGATATTAGCGGTACTTGTGGAGATTTGACCCTACAGGACCTGCCCTTGGGCGTGCCGGGGAAGTGGATGAATCGACCTTGTTCAACCGGGTTTACGAAAGATATTGACTTGGGAATGTGGTCGTGGATGTGACGACACCTTCCTTGCGGGTACTTCTTTATGGGTTGGACTAATGATGCCTCGATCAATCAGGCTTTGCACTTTGTAGTAAAGGTCATGGCATCGATCAGTTTCATACCTAAATTGACGACAATAAGAGCAGAGTTTGCTCATGTCTGTCCAGGAATGGGTAAACAGTGCACATGCACTGGGACTTAAAGTATACCTTGTCTCCGAAGACGATCATACACCATACTCAATGGTTCATCCATCTTAGCATAAACCCTTGGATTTGTATTGGGAGTTTTAAGATTTTCTCGGGGGTCGTTTTTCTTGTAATTTCATAGTATCGATGTCAAAGCCATGTTGTTCCATGTGGTTGAGGGCCGGGAGGTGTATTTGATAGTAACCATGTGACGATAATAGAAATCATTCAGGTTTCGCAGCAATATGAGCATAAACTCTCGATCAGTAATAGGGACACGAAGGCGGGCGCGAATGTAAGCGCATCTTGAACAAAAGTGCGAGAAAGTTACTAAGGCACTCGATGCAAAGTGACTAGCTTCAACTTCTTGACATCGGTCTCTTTATGCTCGAGAGCCCAATTAACAAAAGCTTGGCTAGCATTTTCCCAACTAGCTCTATCTACACAATCTGAAGAATAGTACCGGTCCCTAAAGTTGGTCCTTCTAAACTCTTGTCAAAGAGCATGAGTGTAATCTTCCTCTGGTATGCCCCATGGGTGCAAGGCATTCACAAATCCAACTAAGTGGACAAAAGGATCATCGCTCCCATCAAATTTCCTGAACTGTGGCAATTCGCGATAGTGATCTTCATGTTGATATTCTGGAAAAAGAATCAATGACTCATTGTGAACCTCTCAAACAGGGCATACTACATTAAAGTCTAGGTCAAAATCGTCAGTCCTAGATCTCTTCTTTGACTCATTATCATCATTGCCTTCCATTTCCAGAGGATTGCCAATCCAGGATTCTTCCGGTGCTTCAAATGACGTATTATGTGTGCCGATGCTTGGAGCTCCTACCTCTTCTTCATCATCCTCACTGTACTTTGGTTCTATTTCTTCAGCACTTACATCTGGTGTGGCTGCTGGAACCTCATTCATCCATGAATTTTCAGGTGCTGCTAAAACACAGTGGATAGTGTAACCATCCAACCTAATGCCCTCTACTTCGTTCAGGTACAATAACAATTTTCCGGTGTTGGAGATGGTCATAATTTATGGATCACCAGAAATAGTCACAACACCCTGATTGGTGAGAAGCTTTACTTTCTGATGTAGAGCAGAGGCTACTGCTCTATTTTCATGCAGCCATGGTCTTCCTAATAAGAGGTTGAAACATGCTTGAAGGCCAATGACCATGAATTCCGCCTTCCTTGCCACGGGACCACATTCAATGAGGAGGCTGACTAAACCCAGTACTTCTCTCTTGGCATTATCATATGCTCTGACAACCTGGTTGGATGGTACCAGATCTTCTTTTGAATACCCAAGTCTTGTTAGCACACGTAGAGGGCAAACATTGATTACGGAGCCGTTGTCTATCAATACCCTAAGTATCTCCCATCCATTGCAGTGTATAGTGATGTGCAACGAATTGTTGTGGTTGATATTGTCAGGGAGATCATGGTATGTGAACATGAGAGTTTAATCTACACCGTGAATGAGCTCCACCATTGGGTCAGGTGTTATGGAAGAGCTTACCAAGGCTTCATTGAGATGCTTTAGAACAGCTGCCCTACGAGGCTGGGAATGCATTATCAATTTCCAAATGGAAACATTAACATTTACTTCTTTCATGCGCTTGATAGCATCATCTTCCTTGTTACTATCCTCGGTCATTGGCTCTTTGCCCTTTTCCTTCCTTCTCAATACCTCCAAAGTATTTTCGGGATGGTTTAAAATGGCGACCTGCTCTAGTCAAATGAGATATATCCACATACTCCTCATCACTAAGATCATCGAGGCCGATGGGGCGCCGGTATGTATTTGGAGTGGTGGAATGTTCTCCAGTGTTTTTCTCCACAATTGCCAAGATCGAAGAGGCATCTTCATCAGCATCAGAGTCCTAAATGAAGAATGTACCATCATAATCCAAAGTTCCACACATGTCAGAGAATGGATCCTTGGTAATAGTGAAGAAGCTGGGGTCTTTACAAGGCATCATTTTGACTTTTTCTTGAGTGGAATAGTCGTAGACCAGGCACTTGTAACCTACGGCTATTGGCATTTCATACATATGGAGAGTTCTTACGGATTAACTGGATCGGATCACATCCATCTGAAGCAGCAGAGATGGCATTAATGGCAAATGAGGGCTTATGATTATGAAGGGGGGTTTTTGTGATGTTGGGCTAAGAGTCATTTGGTTTATTGGAAGTGGATCCTAAAGAGAGTTTTCCATCATCCATAAGGTTTTGAATTTGATGCTTTTAGAGCCGTGCAGCTTTTAGTATTATACCCCGGACTTTGGTGATACTCACAGTTTTGGTTTGGGTCATAACCAGGTTAAGGATTTTTAGGAGGTAGACGTGGATTCAAGGATTGAATGAGATTAGCCTTTTTTAGCTTGGAGAGGGCTTAGGAATAAATCATGTTTAAGGGGGTAAAGTTCCATTGTGGTCGTAACTGGAATGCAGATGATGCGCCAATGGCATGGATCGCATTAATGGTCTTAGGAGCTGCTGAATCATTGTTTGGAGTTCTTTTGTTGTTTGCAAATTTTGCATTATAAGTGGCGCCGCTAGTAGGTTCATCTTTCTTGATGTCTCCCCTTTTCACAGCGTCCTCAACTAGAGTTCCCGTAGCAATCAAAGCTTTGAAGATCGGGAAATATTGGTATTCCATATGCTTCTGATGCACAGGAAGAAAGTTATTCACAGCCATTTGCAGCTGTTCCGCTTCATTAGGCCTACTCACCAATTTGGAAGCCATGTATCTCCACCGAGTGATGAATGAAGAAAATGTCTCGTTAAGGTTTTGAGAAGTGGTCTCCAGATCCCTTCTAGTAACATCAATTCCTTCATTATATTTGTACTGGTTTGAGAACTCTCTGACTATGTCAGCCCAAGTGGATTTCTTTGTGTTTTCAAGGTTGAGGAACCAATGTGCTGCAGCACCATCTAAATACTGTTGAAAGAGTTGAGCCATCAAAGATTCTTCCACTCCCCAGGGACTCATTGCCCCTACATACATTTTCAGGAAATTGGTGGGGCTACCAATCCCATCAAACTTTGTCAGATTAGGCATCTTGAAACCATGAGGTAATCGTGTCTTTGGGAAAAGTGTTAAACCATGAATGTCCATCCATGGTTCAGCCTTCGTCATGCCTTTTAAGACTTCCTTAAGCTTAACTACTTCTTCCTCGAGCTTAGTGGGAATTTCTCTCTCATTGTTCAGAGGCTCAAGGTGAAAGGTGAGGCTACCTCCGACTCCGGAGGAGGAGGAGGCATCTGGGCGCTTTGGCGCATTATGCCCAACACAGTTTGTTCAATATTATCCTGTCGGTCAAGCATAGCCTGGACAAGTCCTCGGAGCTCAGTCATTGGATCAGGTGGAGGGGTAGAGTTTTGTTGGTGCTCGTTGTTCGGAATTTCAGACATGTTGCTGAGACGTGTAGCAGAGAATACTACTGGTGTAGACAAGGATGACAGTATTACTAATAGAGAACGTTCACTATGGTCAGAACTTCGGCTAATTAGCCTAGATCATGAGCGGGCCCAGGCAGAGTTCCTCTAAAATGAGATGAAGGGTTAGCACACAAGTTTGTCCAGCCTTTGCTTCTTCTTTTCTCTTCTCTTTTTTTTTTTGGTGCACACTAGTGGAAAAAAACGGAAGGGTTGCGGTCAAAACAGCCCTAAGGGCTGCGTTTTTTGCCTGCAGCCCTTTCCGTAGCAGCCCTTCACTTACGTTTTTTAACCGCAGCCCTTCTTTGTACAAAGGGCTGCGGTTTTGACCAAAACCGCAGCCCTTTTGACCCAAAAAAATTAAAAAAAAAAAAAATTGTCATTTTTTTACTCCTAAATATATCAAGAAATTTACAAAAGGGAAACTCAACATGAACAGTAGAAATTTATAGATCTGAAAATGAAAAAAAAGAACGAAAATGAAAAAAAAAATAACGAAAATTAAAAAATAACGAAAATTAAAAAAAAAGAACGAAAATGAAAAAAAAGAACGAAATGAAAAAAAAACGGAAAGAAAATGAAAAAAAACGAACAAAAATGAAAAAAAAGCAAACGAAAATACAAAAGAGAAAAAATTATAAATCTGAAATTACATAAACATTAATCAAAACAAAGATCAAGAAATTATAGATATGAAATTACATAAACATTAATCAAAACAAAGATCAAGAAATTATAGATTTGAAAAACGAAAAATTTATCACTTGTTGAATTGGTATCGGAGTTCGACGACGAGGAAGAACAACACGGCGCGGCAAGGCACGGCAAGGCGGCAGAATTTCAGCGCAAAGAAGAGGCGAGTAGAGGGCGAGGTTGTGCGACGGAGATGGTGCCTGAGAATCGACGAGAGGAGAGAGAATTTGGAACAGATGAAAGTGAAAGTGAGGTCTACTTTGCACAGTTTAAGCGAGAACAAGCTGCGGCAAATGTTGAAGATGCACGGTGATGGTATCCGCCGGAGATGGTGAACGAATGACGAACCGCAAGTCGATCTTTGGTGCTTGAAGTTGTGCTTAATACCGGCGCTTTCTCTCTCCTACAATCACTTGTTCGTAGGTTTAATCTCTTGGTTTTTTTTTTTTGGTTTGATGTTTGATGAAATCAGGAGGGTGAGAGAGAAGCGGCGTGAGATGAGAGAGAAGAGGAGTGAGATTATGTTTGTGAGAAACCCTTACCCGCTTATAACATCTAAAGGCCAGCGCAATTCGTTTTAAAATTATTAAAAAAAAAACCCATAAAGGGCTGCGTTTTTCTATAAAACGCTGCCCTTTATTACTTATAGGGCTGCGGTTTTCGACTAACCGCAGCCCTTTTAGTGAAGGGTTGCGGTCTTTTGAATTGACCGCAGCCCTTCACTATTAAGGGCTGCGTTTTACAAAAACGCAGCCCTTGCACCGCAGCCCTTCGGTTTTTTTCCACTAGTAGCAGGGAATGAAAGAAATGATATCTTTGAAAATTATTTTTTCTTTTAACCCCAATTTCAGTTATCATTTATTAAAAGGTGTGAAACCTTGACTTTATCATTTGTTTTGGATTTTTCATTAGATTTATTTGACTTGTTTTTTTTTTAGACTTGGACCTTTTATTTACATTTTAAACTGCCACTCTTGGACACATTTTTTTTTTTGGGATAATACACAAACACTTTTCAAAATCAATTTGATGATATCCTTCCATTTCCTACTACTATAGAAATAAGAGAAAAGAGGTATAACGAGGCCTGTGTCCTCATTTTGGCAAATTATAATGCCCCATATATCGTTCTTCTTTGTGGTGATCTGCATGTATTGATTGCTTCTAAGTCTTTGAAACCTCGAAAAGAAAACATCAAATACAAAAGGGGTCGAACCCGAAGGTTGCCTACGTATCTCCATCAGTGGATTTGGATTAGGAGAATAAATTTTTCTCGTGATGATTTTTTTGAATGGAGAATCAGACCCAACGTAGTTCTGATATATGATTTTTTTTTTTTTTGCAGCCACGCTCAGAAAATGAGTTGCCTACGCACCCCTTTTAGTACATTATATGGAAGAGAAACTAAGATATATGCATACAACATTAGATTTTCTTTTATCATTATTTTTTAGGGGATCAAGCCGCACGTAGCTCTACCTACAAAGTACAATATATAAAAGCAATTAAATGATTCAGGTACTTCTCAAGCTTTTTCAGATTTCAGTTTGGTGGGCGCCATGCCATGTATTCTCCTGTCTGAAGACGTCTGTTCCACCTCTTAGGATTAGACTAATGTGAAGTACTCGGGTTCTTCTCAACCTTTTTCCGAATTCAGTTTGCTAGACGCCAGGCCATGTATTCTCCTATTTGAATACATATGTTCCACCTCTTAGGATAAGACTAATTTGAAGTACCTGAAATGTACACACTAACAATGTTAGTAATGAATAATGAATTTTCTTTATAGAGTATGTGTTTTTAGCAGGATATGGAAGAATTTTCTTTTTTTTCTGAAAGTGTTTATCCCTTTTGACACATTTTTTTGTTTTTGTTTTTTTAGACTAGATTTCTCGTGTTTTGAACCATGTTTTAATTACATTCTAATTCCTAAACATGACACGTTTTGAACTCATGATTACGACTCTTTTCATTTTTCATTTTTCAAAAACTTTTTTGTTTTATTTTGGGATTATATTTTTGAAACAGGATTTTTTTTTCTTATAAAAATCAATTTTGTTTTTGGTAAAACCAATTTGAATGAAAAGGAATTATGAAGTAAATGAGAGTTGTTTTTTTCTTTGAAAATAAGTGAGCACACATTATTTCTTTATATGACACTTCTGATAAATAAACAAGAATACTCTTAATATTTCAATAACCATTTCGGCAGCAATTCAGCTACAGTTAATGATTACTGAAATATCGACCGACTGAAAACAGACTTTTTTTTACACATTGTTCAATAACTGAAATAAATAAAGGACGTTTGTGCACTGATCCTTGTGTCCTAAAAGTCAACTAAAAGGTGATTCATTTAGGGAGAGACTATGTTAAAGTGGCCTCGAGTCACTTCCATTGTGTCCATCGAGGGTGGACGCTCCTGACAGAGCCGGTCGCAATAGCTCGCTGATGCAGGTTTTACGCCCTTAATTCATTAATTTGTCATTCTAAAATTCTGACCCTCGCCAATAGACAGAGGTATCATACCTAATAAGAAAATGGTTAAAAAGAGTGCACGTGTATGGATCGATAAACTACCAAGCACACACAATTTTCACATAAGAATGCTATATACAAAAATTAAATTGTGAATAGCCATGATTAACTTTTTTATTATATATACATATGGAAAATAAAGCATTGTTCAGGTTTAAACCTCATATACTTCAAGTGGAAGTATAGTCCCCAGTGAAGTCGCCAGCCTATGGTATCCGATTTTTTTGTCTTAATTAACGGTCCGAATCCCACGAAAGTCTCTCATTGGACTATGAGTTTTAGAAAACTTGGAAGTCACCACCCTATTAATATCTGAATAGGGACATAATTATTTAATAAATCATTTTAAAATAAATTTCAAGAAATATCATTGAAAACGATGATGACTTCATATGGAAAAGGTTTTTTTGAAAATTGGTCTTTCATACCATGAGATAAGGTTCGGGGTTTAGGTTAAGAGGTGCGAACGTCTGGAACTCGTCTCCTCTTCCGTTCTACGGAACGGGCCCTTAATTAATGCGTTATTTTCCATTTTAAAGTAATCATGACTATTCAAAAGAAATAAAAATCACATAATTTGCACATATACACATCAACCATTTTTATTTAGGACCAATATATCATTTGTACATGGTAGGTTTGAGCACCGAAGTTGCACTACCTACCAATCATTGCGGGATTGGAATCCACTCATGGATCAAAACCATCGTAGTTCGATCTTATGTCTCACCCTAAATGGTTAATTCCCTTTGGGGAAGAAAAGGAAAGAACATATTATGAATAACTCACCTTTAGAATTAAACAAATCTATTAGGAATGAGGTAATCACTTCAATTAGTGATTGAAATGAGATTCAAATAATCACCTTAACTAGTGATTAGATATGAAAGAGGATCAAGATAATCACCTTAATTAGCGATTAAAAAAAGGAGGTTAAGATAATCACCCTAATTAATGATTATTCAAGGTTTAAGATAATCACTCTAATTAGTGATTAAATGAGGAAAATAATCGTCCTAATTAACGATCATTAAGATTTAAGATAATCACTCTAATTAGTGATTAAATGAGGAAAATAATCGTCCTAATTAACGATCATTAAGGTTTTAGATAATCACCTTAATTAGTGATTAATTAAAGAGGGTTAAATTAATAACCTTAATTAGTGATTAACCAAGAAAGGTTAGGATAATCATCTTAATTAGTGATTAAAAATGAAGATTAAGATAATCACCTTAATTAGTGATTAAAAATGAAGAGGGTTAAGTTAATCACCTTAATTAGTGATTAACTAAGGTTTAAGATAATCACTCTAATTAGTGATTAAATATAATGAAAGGTTAAGCTAATCACCCTAATTGGTGGTTAACCAAGGTTTAAGATAATCACCCTATTTAGTGATTAAATAATGATTGGAGATAATCACCCTAATTAGTGATTAAAGGAAGTTTGAGTTAACCACTCTGAATAGCGATTTATCGAGAATTGAAATAAGCACCTTAATAGTGATCACATTTATGATTTTCGATAGGTCTTAGAAGGTTTGCTTCCTGATTGAAGGCTTTTGAGAAATAATCTTAATTGAAGATTATTAAATCATTTGGAGAGAAATGATCAATTTGAGATCGTATTTGGAGATTTGTGCTTGGCTAATTTGAATTTGGCCATTTAAAGCGAGACACGTGAAACGGCCTAAAATCAATTCGGAGATCATAATTACCAATCTAATTATGTCAAATTAAATGATTAATCCATTTGAATATGGAGAACACATTTTTAAAATGTAAGATGGATCATCATACAATATAACTTAGTTAGATTTGCAATTTTTCCTCTTAATTGAGATTGGGTCATTTAATTCATATACTATGATAAGTTGGCCCAACATGCAATATTTGGAACATTGGTTGCTCATTTTATAAAAGAGTTGTGAAATTATTTATGAAAATTATGCATCAACATCTCCATGTTTTTTTATTAGTGAGTGAAGTAATAACTATTTACAAAGAAATTATTATTACAACAATATGTACGAACTCTATGATTTATACAAAATCTTCAATCTTGATCTTCGCCATGGGGCTCCTTGATCTTCATCTCCTTCAATGGGCTTTGGAATTCATGTTTATTTGTAAATTTGTGAAAATTAGAGATTAATTAACCTCTTTGATGTTGATTTTTTATGACAATTTTTATTGATTTTTATTTACATGATAAAAATGAATCATTTTAAGAGAAACTTAAAATTTCATGATTTTTAATTAACATTTTCGTATCAAGAAAACAATTTTTTTTATGAAACTTGAGTTAGTCACTTTATTTCATTTTCCAGATTGCACTTTGTTCTTGTACTGACTTGTAAAATTCATAACATGCTGTAGAAAGCATTAAATTGAGCATTTGATACACATATGGATATGCCAGTGAGTTATTTATGTTGTATCAAAATTTCACAAGCGTTTAGTGACAACTTGAGTTATGGTGAATTTTATGTAAAAACTGGTCCAAACAGGACCTTTATTCAATCTGTTCTACAAAACCTAACTTATTGAACTGATTCTTAAGTGAATTTTGATATGAACATTCTAGACACCTTTAATAACTAGACTGGAAATTTTCGCTTGAATTTGACATTTTTAAGACCATTTTTTATTTATTTTCTTAACTAAAGAGAAAATTAGTTTTCTGGAATTTAGTGATTTACATGAACGTTTTTGTAAAAATGATGTAAAATTGTGTAAAATTCATATGAACATGATTTTTGTATTTTTGGAAAGCCACTGATGTTTTCTTTAAACTTGATGTTTTTAGTTTTATCTAAATGATTTTATTTTGAACTTTATTGACAGAACAATCCTAGGTGGTACTGGACAAAATCAGTTTTGCACAACAAAATTTTATGATTTTAATTATTTATAAAAAATTCGTTTTATAGAAATTCCAAAGCCCAAATTCTGGAAACATCTTGCATTTCATAGTAAAAATATTAAATTCTACAAATGATTCTGATAATACAGAAAAAAATGAAATGAAGTACGAAATTAAAACTGATTATATTTACAGCATCACATTTTTATTTTAATGGAGATGTTTATGCACAACTTGTCTTCAATTTTTTATGAAATTTTTTTTTGGTGATGAATAACAACTTGATTAAGGAAAATCACATATCCCTCCAAAGATTAAAAAAAATGATAAGAAGAAAACAAGGAGGAAGTTAGTAGATGATTAAGAAGATAATCAAAAATATACAAGAGTTTCCACTTTACCTTGCTAGCTCAATGATGCACTTCCTTTTTGCAAATTTGTCTACCTTTTTTTTGTGATTTTCTTAATTTCTAAGTGAGTTTCTAAATCCACTTAATTACTAACTTAAACTCTTTTATGTATTTTTTCTTCTTTTGATGAACTTCTTTACTTACTAATTATCTTACTAACATTTACTTTCTTTTCTTAAGTGTGATATTTTTTGGGATAATACACAAACCTTTTCAAAATCAATTTGATGATTTCCTTCCATTTCCTGCTACTACGGAAAAAAGAGAAAGAGGTATCACGAGGCCTGTGTCCTCATTTTGGCAAATTATAATCCCCAATATATTGTTCTTCTTTGTGGTGATATGCATGTATTGATTGCTTCTATGTGCTGAAACCAGAAAAGAAAACATCAAATGCAAAAGGGGCCGAACCCGAAGGTTGCCTACGTATCTCCATCAGTGGATTTGGATTTGGATTTGGAGAAGAAATCTTTCTCGTGATGATTTTTTTGAATGGAGAATTAGGCCCAACCTAGTTCTGATATATGATTTTTTTTTGCAGCTGCACTCAGAAAATCAGTTGCCTACAACATTAGATTTTTTTTTTTCATTTTTTTTAGCGGATCAAGCCACACATAGCTCTACCTACAAAGTACAATATATAAAAGCAATTAAATGATTCAGGTACTTCTCAAACTTTTTCGATTTCAGTTTTCTGGGCGCCATGCCATGTATTCTCCTGTCCGAATACATCTGTTCCACCTCTTAAGATTAGACTAATGTGAAGTACTCGGGTTCTTCTCAACCTTTTTCCGAATTCAGTTTACTAGGCGCCAGGCCATGTATTCTCCTATTTGAATACATATGTTCCACCTCTTAGGATTAGACTAATTTGAAGTACATGAAATGTACACACTAACAATGTTAGTAATGAATAATGAATTTTTTTTATGGAGTATGTGTTTTTAGCAGGATATGGAAGAAATTTTCTTTTTTTTTTCGAAAGTGATTATCCCTTTTGACACAATTTTTTTGTTTTTTTCGATTAGACTTCTCGTGTTTTGATCCATGTTTTAATTACATTCTAATTCCTATACATGACCCGTTTTGAACTCGTGATTACGACTCTTTTCATTTTTCATTTTTCAAAAAAAATTGTGTTTTATTTTGAGATTATATTTTCGAAACAGGATTTTTTTTCTTTTAAAAATCAATTTTGTTTTCGGTAAAACCAATTTGAATGAAAAGGAATTATGAAGTAAATGAGAGTTTTTTTTTCTTTGAAAATAAGTGAGCACACATTTTTTCTTTACATGACACTTTTGATAAATAAACAAGAATACTCTTAATATTTCAATAACCATTTCGGCAGCAATTCAGCTACAGTTAATGATTCTTGAAATATCGACCGAACGAAAATGGACTAAGGAATTTTTGAAATTTTTTTTCACATTATTCAATAACTGAAATAAATAAAGGACATTTGTGCACTGATCCTTGTGTCCTAGAAGTCAACTAAAAGGTGATTCATTTAGGGAGAGATTATGTTAAAGTGGCCTCGAGTCACTTCCATTGTGTCCATCAAGGGTGGACGCTCCTGCATGAGCCGGTCGCAATAGCTCGCGGATGCGGGTTTTACTCCGTTAATTCATTAATTTGTCATTCGAAATTCGACCCCTTGCCAATAGACAGAGGTATCATACCTAATAAGAAAATGGTTAAAAAGAGTGCATGTGTATGGATCGATAAACTACCAAGCACACACAACCTTCATATAAGCATGCTATATACAAAAATTAAATTGTGAATAGCCATGATTAACTTTTTTATTATATATACATATGGAAAATAACGCATTGTTCAGGTTTAAACCTCATATACTTCAAGTGGAAGTATAGTCCCCAGTGAAGTCGCCAGCCTGTGGTATCCGATTTTTTACTGTCTTAATTAATGGTCTGAATCCCACGAAAGTCTCTCATTGGACTATGAGTTTTAGAAAACTTGGAAGTCGCCGCCCTATTAATATTTAAATAGGGACAGATTTATTTAATAAATCATTTTAAAATCAATTTCAAGAAATATCATTTAAAACGATGATGACTTCATATGGATAAGCCTTTTTTGAAAATTAGTCTTTCATACCATGAGATAAAGTTCGGGGTTTAGGTTAAGAGGTGCGAACGTCTGGAACTCATCTCCTCTTCCGTTCTACAGACCGGGCTCTTACTAAATGTGTTATTTTCCATTTTAAAGTAATCATGGCTATTCAAAAGAAATATAAAAATCACATAGTTTGCCCATATACACATCAACCATTTCTATTTAGGACCAATATATCATTTGTACATGGTAGGTTTGAGCATCGAAGTTGCACTACCTACCAATCATTGCGGGATTGGAATCCACTCATGGATCAAAACCATCGTAGTTCGATCTTATGTCTCACCCTAAATGGTTAATTCCATTGGGGAAGAAAAGGAAAGAATAGATTATGAATAACTCACCTTTAGAATTAAACAAATCTATTAGGAATAAGGTAATCACTTCAATTAGTGATTGAAATGAGATTCAAATAATCACCTTAATTAGTGATTAGATATGAAAGAGGATCAAGATAATCACCTTAATTAGCGATTAAAAAAAGGAGGTTAAGATAATCACCCTAATTAATGATTATTCAAGGCTTAAGATAATCACTCTAATTAGTGATTAAATGAGGAAAATAATCGTCCTAATTAACGATCATTAAGGTTTTAGATAATCACCTTAATTAGTGATTAATTAAAGAGGGTTAAATTAATCACCTTAATTAGTGATTAACCAAGAAAGGTTAGGATAATCATCTTAATTAGTGATTAAAAATGAAGATTAAGATAATCACCTTAATTAGTGATTAAGGAAGAGGGTTAAGTTAATCACTTTTATTAGTGATTAACTAAGGTTTAAGATAATCACTCTAATTAGTGATTAAATATGATGAAAGGTTAAGCTAATCACCCTAATTGGTGGTTAACCAAGGTTTAAGATAATCACCCTAATTAGTGATTGAATAATGATTGGAGATAATCATCCTAATCTCTATTATATAAGGCAACTCTTGACCTTTTAGTGTCCACCCAAAATTACTAAAACACCCCCAACTACCATCACATATTACAAAATCACATCACACGAATAAGCGTAATTCACTCCAAAATAAAACCAACCCAACTCCCCAACACGATTACCAAAATCCCGACAGTTGTCTTTTTGCTTTCTTACTACCATATTCTCTCTCATAGACAGAAACAATTTACAAACCAGATTATCAACTGTTCATTAGAAGAAATGGCCTTGGCTCCAATCTTCATCATTCATAATTTCATATGCTTTCTCAATCTTCTTCGTCTCTCTCCTCTTATTCCTGTTGCTCACCATTTTTTCTCACTTTTCTGTTGGGTTTTGGGCTTTGGTTCAAGAACTTTGGTTCCTCACCTCAGTGGAAAAGCCGCACCATTCACTTGCGTTCTCAAATTCGCCGCCGAGGAATTTAAAGTCCCTCCTCAACCAACGCTGTCATCACCGATGGTATTTTTATTTCTTTTACTTTTATACTCTGCCATTTCATTATTTGGTTGGATGAGGAATTAAATTCCATAAAATTTGTCAACTTCATATATAAGGAGATTGTATAATGTATATTGTTCTATATGCTGTTGAGTTACCATTATTTTCTTTATTTTTTTTTATAAAAAATCTACTTTCTATCGATTAGAAAGGCCTTTGAATGATCTCGCTAATATGCTATTAGCAAGTATCAGCCTTTAAATTCCCTCAAAAAAAAGTATAAGCCTTCAAATAGGCGTACAAAAGGATAACAATTTACAAGAACAAAAATTGTTTGTAACTGCTATGGTGGTTTTATTGTTTATCTTCAAATAGTGAAAACAAAATATGTTCAATAAAACCGTTTTAAAGAACTAATTTGAGTACATTTCATAAACTGGAAACGAGAAAAAGTAACGAGATGCAGAGTGAAGCAACAATGGACGGTGGTGGCGTGGTGGTAGATGAATTTTCTCTATCATAGAGTTACGCACTTGGTACTTGGTCAGTTGGTAGTGATCTCCACTTGGTATTATAACTTTGTATTACATTGTTAAATGAGACAAATATCATTGACTAAATTATATACTATTATAGAATAGAAATTTATGTTTGTTTGGGAAATTACACAAATTCTCATCTGTTTTTCTATTTTTAAAAAATCTCTTATTATATGGAAAAGAATAATTGCAACAACATTACAGTAAACTAGCATGATCTTCTCCGTATTCTGATATCAGTCTAGAGCTCAAACTAATATTAGATGTAATCATGCTGCTAATTAATTTAATTTTGATAATGATTTCGCACGCATAGCGTGCATATAAGACTAGTTAGTGATTAAAGGAAGTTTGAGTTAACCACTCTAATTAGCGATTAATCGAGGATTGAAATAACCACCTTAATAGTGATCACATTTATGATTTTAGAGAGGTCTTAGAAGGTTTGCTTCCTGATTGAAGGCTTTTGAGAAATAAACTTAATTGAAGATTATTAAGTCATTTAGAGAGAAATGGTCAATTTGAGATCGAATTTGGAGATTTGTGTTTGGCTAATTGGAATTTGGTCATTTAAAACGAGGCACGTGAAACCACCTAAAATCAATTTGGAGATCATAATTACCAATCTAATTATGTCAAATTATATGATTAATCCATTTGAATATGGAGAACACATTTTTAAAATGTAAGATGGATCATCATATAATTTAACTTAGTTAGATTTGCAATTTCTCCTCTTAATTGAGATTGGGTCATTTAATTCATATACTATGATGTATTGGCCCAACATGCAATATTTGGAACATTGGTTGCTCATTTTATTAAAAAAGAGTTGTGGAATTATTTATGAAAATTATGCATAAACATCTCCATGTTTTTTTTAATGAGTGATGTAATAACTATTTACAAAGAAATTATTATTACAACAATATGTACAAACTCTATGATCTATACAAAATCTTCAATCTTGATCTTCACCATGAGGCTCCTTGATCTTCATCTCCTTGAATGGGCTTTGGAATTCATGTTTATTTGTAAACTTGTGAAAATTAGAGATTAATTAACCTCTTTGATGTTGATTTTTTATGATATTTTTTATTGATTTTTATTGACATGATAAAAATGAATCATTTTAAGAGAAACTTAAAATTTCATGATTTTTAATTAACATTTTCGTATCAAGCAAACAATTTTTTTTATGAAACTTGAGTTAATCACTTTATTTCATTTTCCAGATTGCACTTTTGTTCTTGTACTGACTTGTAAAATTCATAACATGCTATAAAAAGCGTTAAATTAAGCATGTGATACATATATAGATAGGTCAATGAGTTCTTTATGTTGTGTCAAAATTTCACAAGCTTTTAGTAACAATTTGAGTTATGGTGAATTTTATGTAAAAACTAGTCAAAACAGGACCTTTATTAAATTTCTACTTTAAACCCTAACTTATTGAACTTATCATTAAGTGAATTTTGGTATGAACATTCTAGACACATTTAAGAACTAGACTAGAAATTTTCGCTTTAATTGGACATTTTTAAGACTATTTTTTATTTATTTTATTAACTAAACAGAAAATCAGTTTTCTGAAATTTAGTGATTTACATGAACGTTTTTGTAAAAATGATGTAAAATTGTGTAAAATTCATATGAACATGATTGTTATATTTTTGGAAAGCCACTGATGTTTTCTTTAAACTTGATGTTTTTAGTTTTATCTAAATGATTTTATCTTGAACTTTATTGACAGAACATTCCTAAGTGGTACTGGACAAAATCAGTTTTGCACAACCAAATTGTATGATTTTTAATTATTTTTAAAAAATCGTTTTTTAGAAATTCCAAAGCCCAACTCCTGGAAACATCTTGCACTTCATAGGAAAAATATGAAATCCTACAAACTATTCGGATAATACAGATAAAAATGAAATGAAGTTCGAAATTAAAACTGATTATAATTACAGCATCACTTTTTTTTAAAATGGAGATGTTTATGAACAAATTGTCTTGAATTTTTTATGAAAATATTTTTTGGTGATGAATAACAACTTGATTAACGAAAATCACATAATCACATTGTTTCCTTAGAGTCACTCCATTAGAGGTGACTATTCTAGGTGGGGTGATTTAAGGTTGGGAACCTATTAGGACTTCCACATACCTAAATCACTCCAAAGATTAAAAAAAATGATAAGAAGAAAACAAGGAGGAAGTTAGTAGGTGATTAAGAAGATAATCAAAAATAAACAAGAGTTTCCACTTTACCTTGCTAGCTCAAAGATGCACTTTCTTTTTGCAAATTTTTCTACCCTTTTTTGTGATTTTCTTAATTTCTAAGTGAGTTTCTAAATCCACTTAATTACTAACTTAAACTTTTTTTTGTGTTTTTTCTTCTTTTGATGAACTTCTTTACTTACTAATTATCTTACTAACTTTTACTTTGTTTTCTTAAGTGTGATATCTTTAGAGGAATGGAGTAGAAAAGATGAGAGAAGTAGTGAAATTAAGTTCAATTATTTTTAACTTCCTTACTTACTAATTATGACTTTTGCTTAGATGGAAAAATTAAAGAGGAGAAGAATAGTAGAGAGAAAAGTTGTGAAGTTGAATTGAGTTGTTTTCAACTTCGTTTTGAAGTGGAAAAAGCAGGGTATTTATAGAGAAATGAGGGAGGTGAACTAGGGTTTCAAAGAAGTAGAAAATCATATTTTTCACCAAAAAAATCTGATTTTCTTCATCCTTAATCACCCTAATGACATCACTCTAATGACCTCACCCTAATGGCCTCAACAAATCTCTTTGGAAACACAAATATTCTTATTCTTTTTGGATTTTCTCATAAATCGAGGCAAAATCGGATTTTCAGAAAATATTCTTCCCTAAACATCCTAATACGAAAAAAAAGCATCGAAAAACGTGTAAGCAAAACTGATTAGGATGCTGCGCCAAACGCAAGAACCTGCACTAGGCACAGCGCCTTGCATTAGGCACAGCGCCTTACGCTAGGCGCAAGGCTCTGCGTCTGGCGCAGGGCAAGCTTGTGCGCTAGGCGCACAATCATGCGTCTAGCGCATGATTGTGTGCATAGCGCACACTCGATTCTTCTGGAAAAAATCCGGATTTCCTCCTCCTACACATGGGATTTGATTCTTATTCTCACATCTTTTCATGATTCTTATTCTCTAACTAATGGATAAAGGATGTGATTAATGGATAAAGGATATATTCTTATTCTTTTTCCAATGAACAATGACTTAACCATAAAGAAAACTGATTAATTCCGGTTTTGGGATACGACTAAAATCTCGACGCCTAATCACGACTCGTTTTTCGTTTTTCCGAAAGACTAACTTAAGACAATTAACGAAAATTCGTCAAATTAGTGAAGACGAGCATGATTATACTACGAATCATTTTATTAACACGGTGATTGTAGCTATTGACTACGACTCACGGAAAATTATATTTCTAAGCCGAAATCGCACGACCAATACGCAAAAATGGAAACTCGTACGACGGAATGAAACTCGCGCTCCGGGACGCGAGCTCCATGATGTATGACGATTTTGTTATTTTAATTTCTTTTCAAAATCTTTATTTATCCGAATAAGGGGTTCAAAATTTGGTGTCTGTAGTAAGTCCATTACGGCACCCTTTAAGTCCATAACGGCACCTTGACCTAGCGAAGCTAGTCATCCCTATAAGTCCATAACGGCACCCACCCTCTAAGTCCATAATGGCACCTTGACCTAGCGAAGCCAGTCATCCCTGTAAGTCCATAATGGCACCCTCTAAGTCCATGACGGCACCTTGGCCTAGCGAAGCTAGTCATCCCTGTAAGTCCATAACGGCACCCCTTAAGTCCATAACGGCACCTTGACTTAGCGAAGCTAGTCATCCCTAAGACCATAAAGGCACCCTCCGAGTTTAGTGAAGCTACTCCTATCTTACATCTATAGCAGTCCAAATCCTCAAGTCTAGCGAGGCTAGTCTACCCTAAGTCCCTAATGGCCCAAAATATCAAGTCTAGCGAAGCCAATTCCCCCTTAAGTCTAGCGAAGCTAGCATAGACAATCCTTCTGAGTCTAGTCTGCTTGCATAGTCCAGTCCAGTCAGGTCCATATCTGCATATGCATATAGTTAGGACCATGTCGCCATCATAACCATAATCAAAGCCATTTCTACTCATTTCCCATTTCCATTTCTGATTTCAAAATGGATTTCTAAAATCTTACAAGCAAGATCCACTCGATTCTGTTCATGACCGATCGAGAGATTATAACTTAGGAGCGCCTAATGGAGGAACAAATGTGAGCCTACTCTATGGCTCATCAAGCGCACTATCACCACCCCGACTTCATTTAGAGTCATGAAAATTACTTTCGACCGCCTTCACAATAGAGGCGCGATCCCTTCCATAGGGTCTATGCCGAACCCTGCACTTAAAATAAAAATTCAAAAGGTGCAACCTACATTTCTACCGCAAATTCCAACGAAATAATTCCACCTGACATCTAGTGTCGAATACCATCAATGCGCTGCTAAATATGATCGATGACAATAGACTTCTAATACTTGCTACAACGAGAATCAGCATCACCAGCAACCCTTTTGCGTAGTGCATCAACAACTCAAAGGCTTAGTCTTTTATTTTTGGTTTCCTAGGATGAGTCAGAGAGTCCTTACCCTCAGCCATTTCTGTCCTTTCCCATCGAGTCTATGTCACTATAGGACTTCATCTAATATAGCCTTTCTATTTTCATTTCATTTGTTTTTTTTTTTTTTCATTGGCCTCCCGTCATTTTATTTATGCTTCTAATTCAATGATGAATTTTAAATCACCTAATGAACTTGACTAACAATAATAATAAGAGATCTGAAATAAAAAAAAATAAAGAAAAATGAAAAAAGGACATACGTTGGATCAAGAGTTATTCCTCTTCCCTCCATCATCCATAAACCATCATCGTCATTAGCCAAATATCCCTTCGACATCAAAACTCCACAAATATCCTTCAAGCCTTCCAATACCCTAAACCAAACTTGTGTGCAAGCCTCACTACATTACAAAAAAATATCAATGCCAGGCAAAATTAAAAAAATGAAAAGAAAAAAGTTCAAAAAGAGAAAAAGCCAAAGGCAAAGAAAATAAAAAGTCAAGCTAGGGGGCTTGCACACAAGTTCTACCCCTCATTCAAATCCTTAAATCCATCAAAACCTTAATCACTATAATTTAAATCCACAATCCTTACCTTATCCTAACCAATTCAAGCTTCATCTAAACCTCAAGCCTTCAACCTTTCATCAACCCTAACTCCTTCTTCAAGGTACGTCCAAGCCCGCTAGGTTGAAAACCCGAAAGGGGCGGCCTAGGCAAAAGTTAGGGCACAAAAAAAGAATCAGATCCAGAACTACGAATTGTCTGATTCCGCAAGGCTACGTAGGAATCCTCATCTAGAGGTCCGACCGCTTCAATAAAATAAATTAGTTATGGTCTAATGATTTGATTTTCTAGAATTTAGGAGCATAATCTCTTTCTAGATCCCGACATAGACTCGAGTCTGAACCTAGCCTCGTTAAAACCTTTTCCCACCTACATTTATAAGTCACAAATTTAGCTTTTTTATTTCTTCAATCCAAGCTCTCCTTTTCCCTGAAGGAGTCTATGACAATTCCATGGTTTCTGGCGATATTTGACTTTGCCTATATCAACTTCCCAAAGAAGAATCCCCAGCGATAACTTTCAACGTTCAAGATAGATCAACTGCATTACAATATCAGATCAAGTACATGACAAATTCAAGCTCACCTAAAGTGGGGGCTTCTTTATGTGGTGGTTCCTCCAATTCAAATCAAACTTCCGAAGATTTATAATCTGCGGACCTTGTTTACGGACCCCGATTATTCACAAAAAACAGTTTTCGAAAACTATTCTATTCTAATCATTCTATCATTCTACACATCTTCTAGCCCTGCAAAATCCTGACCTTACATTGCAGCCTTGCAAAACCCTGACCTTGCATTTCATACATACTAGTCTTGCATAACCCTGACCTTGCATGGCGTGTTATCCCTTAGCTTTGCATAACCTTAATCCTTGCATAGCGTCTCATGCATCCTTAAAGAGTCTAAGTTTGCACTTTTACATCATTATGTGCATTATTATGTGAGTTGTTTGCACCTATCTGCTAACGTCTTCTTCTGCAGGTAATCCGATTGCTTGTAGTTATTATCCTGCATACTAACTTTGTTTTGCAGAGACTGACGTATACATATCAGTTCTAAACTACAGAGCGTTTAGAATCGTTTTCCGTCCCAACACCGTATACTTTGACTATCGGTTTCCTGAACCTCAGTCAAAGTGGGGGATTCTATAGACACATAATCGTGTCTCCCCATTTAAGGATCCAATGATAAAACATACCGTGGTATTAGTTGGCGCGACCCAATGGAAGAGCAATCTAAAGAACCAATCCAAAATTGTGTTTTGAAATGATATTCTAAAGCCTAATTAATTGTTCATGATGATTAATTGTATTTTAAGCCCATAAGATGTTTTAAGTCCATTTAAGAGCCTAAATAAATATTTATTATTTTAACAAAATAAATATATAAATATTTTTCATCTTTGAGAAATATTTTAAATACAAATCAGATTATTTTTTTAATCCGTAAAATTCAATCCCCGGATTTTAGGGAAAAGAAAGTATCTTCGAAAGACGCGTAGAATCAAAAAACGAATATGCTGGAATATGCGCCGGACACGGCGGTTGCGCTCAGCACGCCACATGCGTCCAACGCATTGGCCAGATAGCGTCAGGCGAGCCAATGAGCGCCTGACACGTGGACTTGTGACTCACACAGAGTCCTGCGTCCGACGCAAGTCCTGTGTAAGACGCAAACTTTATTTTCTATCTTTTCAAAAACGTGTATACACATGTTTAAATCGATTGGATTTGCCGAGTCGGGCCCACCAATGTGCGCCGACACGTGGCATTGCGCCTGCCACTTAGGCCTGCGCCTGGCGCAGGAAGTGCGTGAGGCGCATGCTCCCTTTTGTCTATAAATATTCGTGATTTCCCGAATTACGGACGGCTTTTCATTATTATTTTACGCACACACAAACTTACGAATATTTCCGAAATAACACTTTGAATCTCCAAATACTCAAACACTCAAAATACTTCAATCCTTTCAAATCAATTTCAATTCCTAATCATACTACATTCTCTGGTTCCACGATTGCTCCGCCTAAAGATCGTTGCGCTCTTCAATCTAAGCCGCATAGGTATAATTCCTGAGGAACCTTGAATAATCAATTGTATTTATTGCCCTGAAGTTACTAACAATTTATTTCATGATGTAGATCTTTAAGTAATAATCGTTCTACTGTATATTATAACCCCTTTTCTATACTTTATTCTATATTCATATTATTATTATGCATGCCTTTGTGTATCATATGCTTGCCTGATCATTCTATTCATATTATATGTTTGCCTAATTTATTGCTTTTATCACCCACATGTTATTTTTTCCAAACAAGACCTAAAGAACTGTTCTAATATTAATCAGATTACTTTGGACAACCTGTTAGGTACCCTGTAATATTGATTGCATAATAACTTGTCACTAAAATTTATCTTTTATGTGTTTCCTGAACTGACTTAGGCTAAATAATTTTAGGGTGTTTAAAATATTATATGATTATTCTTGGGCATAAAATTTGTAATGAATCGATATTTAGTAGAAGCCAACTTTGGGCGAATGTGGTTCATTGTGATCATATTTGTACCCTAACCCCGAACTCAATCTTTGGTTCATTTTGACCATCTATGGAGTCTAGACAGGGAAATCTACATTGAATAATTTGTCCCTACGGTTTTCCCATATCCAATTAGGTTTATGATTCTTCCTAAAAAGAATTGTTGGCGACTTCTTTCAAAACATATTTTTAATAAAACCTTTACAATGGGGTAGTCAAATCAAATACGCGCTCACACCGTGTTGGCGAATAAAAACACGCCTACAATAATCTTTTAAGATCTTTTAACAACAGATCTCGTGTGCACCCCAGCCCTTTTAGGCACTCTCCTGCTTCATATTCTCTCCATTTGGGAGCTCTTCTCCTTCGCATACTCCAGTTAATCAAGAGAATGATCCTCCGAATTTTCCTCAATCCCCTCACACGCAACAAAATCAGCCTATGCCTACTGTTCAAGGGTTTCATATTTCTACAAGGCCAGGGATAAAACGTAGATCTACCATTTTATCTCGAAGCAAATATCTGGGAGGTAGCATGGATTTGACTCATCCCTCTTATGTGGAAATAGATTGGGCCCTTAAACGTCGTCGAATTAAATGGGATCGCTGGGAATGCAAGGGTGGTTTTAACATGTGGTGGCTTGATAAAGGTGAGCTCTTACTCAAACCCAAAGCCATCACCGATCTTGTTATTGCTGAAGACTTGGGGGGTAGAAGCAGGGGAAGAAATTTCATCTAAGTTGACTCTCAAGCGCCATGTTATGGTAGACACATAGCCATCTTAAAAAAAAACTTAAAGGGGTTCTAGACGCTACCACTTCAGCATCGCTACCAATGTGCTTTGAATGATGATATGAAGCTTTAATTCTCCATAGTGTTGTCACTGTCTCCTCCTCGCAGGTAATGAGGCTGGCCTCTCGCAGCCTCCAAGGTATCCATGAAAATAATATCATGGAATGCAAGGGGCATTTCGGATGATAATTCCCTTGTTTATGCTTATGTTAGCTGGTTAGTCAATATGCATCATCCAATGTTTGTGTTTTTATCAAAAACTAAGTCTAGTATTAGTTTTGCTCAAACTAAATTCCAATCTCTTCAACCAAATTTTGTGTTAGGCATCGATGCTATCGGTTCAAGAGGGGGGTTAGCTTTATTAGGTTGGACTTCTAGTTCAGTAAATCTAGTCCATGTGAGTCAAAACTTCATATTATGTAATGTACTTGAACCTAGTGAAAAAGAATGGAATGTTTGTTTCTGTATAGTTTAGTAAATCTAGTCCATGTGTGTCAAAACTTCATATTATGTAGTGTACTTGAACCTAGTGGAAAAGAATGGAATGTTTGTTTCCTGTATGGTGCTCCTCTTCTAGAAGATATAGCTGAAGTTTCAGACCTCCTTTCACAATATATTACACCTCTTCCCAATTTCCTTGTACTTGGCGATTTTAACCAAGTCGAAAAACATGATGATAAACTTGGTGGCTCGAATACAATTCGAGGATGGGAAGACTTTATGGATTGGAGGTTTAAAACAAATTTATTAGAAATACCTTACACGGGTCCTAAATTCACTTAGACGAACAAACAATTGGGCCCTAATATGAATTTAGAGCGTCTAGATCGTGCCTATATTACTAACTCATGGCCATCCTTGTTTCCTAATCATATTGTTCAACATGAACCTATCATTTGCTCGGATCATGCTGCAATAATATACTCAACGTTTGCTATGGATAGTTTACACAAAAGACCTTATCAGATGGATGCATGGTGTTTAAATCACAATGAGATAATTAATATCATCAAAGAAGAATGGACTGTCTCCTACCATGGCTCTCCAATGTATACAATTCAAGTAATGCTTTCCACAATTCTGAAGAGAGTAAGAAATTGGTGTCTTCATCATAGGAAAAGCCATGGATTAACTGGAAATCGATTTGTGATGACCTAACTGCCATGGGACAAGTGAATCAAATCTCGAAAGTGGTAACATGTATTTGCAATCCATACTCAATACTCTTCCTCTTATCAATACTGGATTTCTTTTTTGGAAACAAAGAATGAAAGAGCAATGGCATTTATTAGGCGACTGTCCTTCCTCTATTTTATATGCTCGAGTTAGGAAAAGGAAAACAAGAAACGATATTGTAGCAATGAAGGATTCTAATGGTTCATGGCTCTCTGATCCAGTGAGTATTGCTAATGTAGTTAAAGATTATTGGCAAGAGTTGTTTGCCACTGGGAGCACTCTTGAGAGTGAAAGTGAAACTGACCAAGTACTTCGAGAGCTGCATATTCCACAGCTCTTAACTAATCAAATGGAACTTCTTTCACAAGGTTTTCTTGATGACGAAATTCGAGAAGCCATGTTCTCTATTGCTGATTCTAAATCTCCAAGTCCATATGGTATACCAGCAAAATTTTTTAAGACACACTAGAGTATAGTGGGAGAAGATGTGATTAACGCCATCCAACATTTTTTCACTCATGGATTCCTTCTAAGGACATGGAATAATACTCTTCTTGTTATGTTACACAAGGTGGAAATTCCTACAGAAGTGTCTCAACTACGACCCATAAGTTTATGCAACACTCTTTACTAGTTCATCTCAAAATGCTTGGTTACTAGACTGAAACCTATACTATCTGGTTTAGTTACTCCTTACCAGCATGCATTTGTACCAAGAAGAAGTATGTCGGATAATACTCTTGTATCCCATGAGCTTCTGCACTTAATCAACAAAAGAACCAGAGGAGCTAATACCTTTGCCACAATTAAAATTGATTTGAACAAAGCATATGATCGCATTCACTAGGACTATGTTCTTAAAGTATTTCGAGCTTATGGATTTCCTCCGTGTTGGCTCCAATGGATTCACCAATGCATTTCAATAGTCTCTTTCAAAATTTTGGTAAATGGAAATCTTTCTGACCTTATATACCCTAAATGTGGACTGTGTCAAGGTGACCCTCTTTCACCCTACATTTTCATTTTTTGTATGGCTATTTTTTCAAAAATGCTATTTTTTAGGTGAGGATCTAAAATTGTTCAAGGATATTAGTGTTTCTCGTAGAAGCCCATCCATTTCTCACTTGTTTTTTGCTGACGATGCTCTTCTTTTCTTTCAATCCACTACAAGCTCTTGTCACAATATAGCTAAACTTTGTGATAGATTCTGCACCATTCTAGTTCTAAAATTAAACTTGCTCAATCTTTTATTGAATTTAGCCAAAACACTCACCATCAAGATCGATTAGATTTTAAAAACATTTTTAAGGTGAGTAACAAAACGTCTCTAGGTTCTCATCTTGGAGTTCCTATTGATCTACAAGGGTCAAAAGCTTTCTCATTTCAATTTCTTAATTGATCTTTTCTCTACAAAACTACTAAGTTGGAATACTCTGTATCTTTCTCCTCCTACCAAAATCATACTTATTAATACAATACTTACAGCCATGATCTCCCACATTCTTTCTGTTTTCTCTATTTCTCTAAGTGTCACAAGCAAATTAGACTCTTTGATTACCTCGTTTTTGTTGGCTAATAATGGTAGGTAGGGAGTTCATTGGGTTAATAAGGATACCATTAATTTGCCTAGAGGTATGGGAGGACTGGGTATCAGATTTATTAGTACTCTCAACAAAGTCTTTTTAATGAAGAAAGTATGGCATATATACTCGAAACCAACTTCTACCATTTCTACTATGTTCAATGCTATCATACCCTATGCTCTCTCTATAGGAAAGTATATTAAGAAAACAGGTCCTTTAAGATCCATGGGTTTTTATGGCTTACAATCTGCTGATAAACTACCCCTCAAGGGTTATTTTAGGAAGATCGGTAATGGTAGGAAAATCAAAGCTTTCTCCTCTCCTCGGGTTAATGGACGAATTCTTATAGCTCACAAATCCATATTACTGCTACAAAGTCAGAATTCTAAAGTGTGTCACTTTATTGATACTAATAATCACACTTGGAAGGCAGGGCTTATTCGTCAATTTTTTTCTCATACTGATGCACAAAAGTTCCTTGCTATGGAGATCCCACACCAAAATACTCAAGACTTTATGTCCTGGAATTATCATGTTTCTTGCCAATTTACCTCTAAATCTGCTTATGCTTTCACTCTTAAGGAGCTTCTTCCACATCAACCCACTACACAATAGTTGGAGCAAAAAGTATTCAAAGTTTTATGGCATCTACCTCTGCTTCCCAAATGGAAATTTTTCTTATGGCACCTCCTTCATGATCGTTTACCTACTAAGGATCAGCTCCAGCGACGTAATATTCCTATTCACACTCATTGTGACATTTGTCTTCAAACACACCAGAAATTGCTCAACATATTTTCCGCCTATGTTCCCTAACAACTGATACTTGGCATCTGTGTAGTCTCTCTATTCAAGCACAACAAGATAGCCACTTGACTTGTTCACAATGGCTTATCAAACATATCCTGCTCTACTATAGCGAGGATGGAATACAAAGTGCCAGATTAAAAAGATTTGTCTGGACTTTATGGAGGATCTGGATCCATAGAAATGAAAGGATTTTTCGAAGTATTGCTCCCAGCAGCAACCATATTGCTCAACTAATTGCGTCTTTTGAAACAATGGACTCTCAGCTAATGGGACTTCCCATTCTTAATAACCTGCGTTTCCTTCATCCTCCAGAAGGAGATTCTTTTGCCCCACCTGATTTTTTTGGAGTACACCTGGGTCGCACTAGTGGGGGATATCATCAACATAATATCCAGATGGACGCAACATGGAATAAATCTTCAAAAGTTGATGGCCTAGCATGGTTAATTCAATACCAGCAAAGTTATTTAGTCCCAATAATAGGACAATCTCCTGGAGGAAGTTGTTATACCCTAGCTACTTCTGCTCTTCATGCGGAAGCTCAAGCATTTCTTCATGCACTTAACTGGGCTATTTCTAACAATCTCACTCATGTCCTATTCTCAACAGACTGCTCCAATCTCATTACTGGTTTGAAGTAGAAAGTCTCACCCCCTATTTCAATCTCCTGGACTCTACAACATATCAAGCAGTTATACTGAAATTTAGAATGGTGTTTATCATTAAAGGTGAATCGTCAACAAGTTCAACAAGCTCATGACTTAGCAAAAGTGTGTGCAAGAACTTGTTCGGGATTCATCACTAATATTGTTTAGTTTTCTTCTGCTTTTCCCCATTGTAAATAAAAAATGTGTACTTTATTAATATATGATTTATATAATTTTTACCAAAACATAACTAGAGATATTAAGATTTAAGAGTGTAAATTGTGCATTGGTAAGCGTGAACTGGAAGAGTTGCAATTAAATGGGAGTGAATGAAGTATAATATTGTTGCAGTTTTTTTTATGCTTATTACTGCGTTTTTTATACTGTAGCAAATCAAGGCGCATTGATAGGTGGCAAATGAGAGGCTCTAAAGGGTCAACCCATTGCTGCGGTTGTATCCCAAAACTGCACCAATAGTTTTTTTTAAACAAGCAAGCAAGTTTGTGTTTGCAAAATAACTAACAAGTTTAAGAGATAGGCAAACGAAATTAGCACATACATCACATTTAAAAAACTAAAAATGAAACTAACAATAGATCTTGAAAATGAAAACTAAATTAAAAATGAAAGTAACATAAAACAAACCCTAACAGTACATCACATCCATTCCAAAAATAAAACTAAAAACATAAAAAACCTAACATTAGATCTTGAAAAGTAAAATAAAAACCTACTTAAAAAAATAGGGAAATTATCAGTGGTAGCCTTCAACTTTGGCTTTTATCATTGGTAGCCAAAAAAAAAATTTTTGATTATCAGATTTAGCCTTGAGGTTTTGGCTATACTTGAAAATATCGCATTAACAACGAATTTTCGTTAAAAACAATTGTTGAAAGGGCTGTTTTTGAAGTAAGTATGGTTCCATAAGCTAGAATGATATAAACCATAACATTCCTCGTCGTGCATGGTATCTCTGCATTAAAAAACTTGAATTTCACCGCTATCTCTGCCGCTACCCGTCACGCAGAATATGCCATCTTAAGTTCCGCCGCTGAATTAAGCCGCGTTAAATTCCTTGTTGTGGCTTTCTCTAGTATCCGCCGTGTTGAAATTTCTTCATCTAGTGATCTAAAGACGACATCAATTTCTCTTCAACAATTGCAATACAAATATAAAATCTCCAAATACATGGAACGGTAAAGGTAGAAATCAACTACGAAGATGCCCGACAGATTTGAAGAACAACAACGAAGATAGCCGGCAGATTTAAAGATGTCGGAGAATATCGACGAAGGAGGAAGCTCGAGAAGGAGAGAGAGAGGAGTTAAAGTAAGGAAGGAGAAATGAGCGAAGGATATTTGAAAGAGGAAGCTCGAGGAGGAAAGAGAAAGGAGTGAAATGAGGGACTGAAACGGCTATAAACTTCAAGAGAAGGACTGAAATGAGGGAAAGTCGAGCGTCTTTTATTTGATAAAAGGGGATATTCTTTGTGGTTTCTCTAGGAACCGCAACAATAGGTTGTTCTAAATGTTTTTTTTTTTCCTCTCACGCAATCTATTGCTGCGTATGGCTAAAATCGTAGTAATTTAATAGCAACAATAGACTATTATTCTACTAGTGTAAAATCACTTTTTCGTTTCACTTTTCTATTCAGTGAAGATCACCATCAATATGGTAGTATGGTGATCACAATCGATTTTGTCATGTTATCATGTAGCGCTTAGTTGGTTCCCTCGTGTTTAATCATATGAGGTTTTTAGTTTTGTTTTTTTGGGTATGGATTGATACAGATTTGGAAGATTTGTCCCTTGGATTTGTAAACCTTAGGGTCTTGCTAAATGCCGCCCTGAAATTTCCTGGTAACGCCCTGTATTTTTGTACAAAAATATACATGGGGTGTATTTCCCTATTCCCTCCTTTCCTCTTTCCACTTTCTTTATTTTAACTCCCACATTTGCCACATGTTTTCCACACAAACCCCACCACACTTTCTTTATTCACTTTCATTCTCTCAAGATTTCCGGCATTGACCAAGGTGTTTACCAACGTTGACCAACATTGACAGGCGTTGACCACACAAACGCTAATGTAATTAAAAAAAATTCGAATAAAACTAATAGAATATCTTGAACCTGGCGCTTCGAAAAACTTAGCACGCTTTATTAGAATATCAGAAATTGACTTGAAAATCTTTGAAAAAAATGCCCGGGCGCCTAATTTAGGCGCCGAACTGTGGTCGGGCGCCTAAATTAGGCGCCCAACCACGAGTTCGAGCGCCTAAATTAGGCGCCTAACCACAGGTTCTCGGCATTTTTAAGTTATTATAGTCCATTTTTTTATTAAATGAATTATAAAATTTTTAAGTCACCGGAAAATTGGCCGGAAAAAAGTTGCCGGAGTTATTGTCGCCGGAATTATTGTCGCAAATGAGTTCTTGTCGCTGGAAAAGTTGTCGGAGATCTTGATGGGAGATCCTTGTTGATGAGAGAGATGTAGTGAGAGAGTCTGGAGAGTGAAGAGAGTGAGGGAGAGTGAAAAAGAGTGGGAGAGTGAGTGTTAGGTTATGTTCTTTTCAACTTATTTAAGCACTCTAGTGCTTATTTCAGATTTGATCAGATCAGATCAGATCAGATCAGATCAGACCAGATCAGAAAAGTTCAGATCAGATCAGAAAAAATCAGATCAGATCAGATCAGAAAAGTTCAGATCAGATCAGATCAGAAAAGAAATAACATATTGCACGAGTTGGGTAAATCAGAAAAGTTCAGATCAGATCAGACCAGATCAGAAAAGTTCAGATCAGACCTGACTAGATCAGAAAAATTCAGATCAGATCAGAAAAGTTCAGATCAGATCAGATCAGATCAGACCAGACCAGACCAGATCATATCAGATCAGAAAAATTCAGATCAGACCAGACGAAAAGAACATAGCCTTAGAGTATAAATACTTAAATATATTTATATGTATTTATATAGGGCGTTAGTAGGAGAATGAGGGAGTGGAAGGGTGGTAAACCCTTTCATCTTCCACCCACATGTTGTGGGTTCGATTCTCATCAGGGGGGTTTGAGGGGATTTGGGGTAGGTTGTATTTAGGTGCCCTGTGAGAGGGCGTTAATGTAATTTATCTTACCAATTTTTTAAAAAATATAGGGCGTTAGTAGGATATTTCAGGGCGGCATTTAGCAAATGAGTTATATAAACCAAAAACCCTTTTCAACAAGGTTGGGCTCTTTACTTTAATTCTTGTGAAAAATGAAAACAAATACTTTATTATGAAAATGAGAGAGTAAAATTAAAGAATTAGACCCCATCCGAACTTATAACTGAACCTATATCAACTTAATTGAACATGTCATGGACCAAACTCCCCAAAGTTTAAACCCCAAGGCCTAAATCCATGAACCAAAACCCCAAAACACAATTACCATAAACTTTACTTTTTAAGTCATCTACCTCTACTTCTCCCAACAAATCAGCTTCATCTCAAAACTCTCCAATGTCCTCCAAACTATTGAAACCCACAACCACCATCTTCCTCTCTCCTCGCTTCCTCCGCGCCATTTTGTTCTCGACCCACAATAAAAAACCCCTTACGCTTAGTTCCATTGACATTGACATTGACATTGACATTGACATTGACCCACCTCTTCCAAAGAAACTCCCATTCAAACTCACTGCTCATGGCCGCACGTGGGACGATCCTTACCATTGGATGTCTAACATCAACGACCCAGATTTCATCTCTTATCTCCATCGAGAAAACTCATATGCTCAAGCTTTCATGGCTGACACTATTATTAAACAAAGAGAGCTTTTCTCTGAGATGATTAGTCGCACTCCATCCAACATTTCTACTCCCCCTGAACGTTGGGGTCCTTGGTTCGTTGTTTTTCACTTTTCTTGTTTCTCAAATGGCCCTTTTTTGGTTTATACTAAATTGTCGAGCTAATAAATACTCCCTCCATCCCCAAATAGACTTCCCGTTTCTCCTTAAAAGTTGTATTTTTAATAATGTACCACAATGACATAAATTAAACAAGATCCCACGTGATTATGTTTTTTTCTTATATATTAGAAAATTTTTGGAAGATTTTCTTTACCCATGAATAGTGTCAAAATTATAAACAGCAAGTCTATTGAAGAATGGAGGGAGTAGTACATATTATGTCAAAGAATGAATGTCCCGTAATGGAAAGGTAGTTTATTGAAATAAAAAAATATCGTCGTTGTCTTTACATAGCTAATAATTGTTAGTAATTGTTGTTTTTTTATTATACTCATTTAATATAGTACTACATTTATGATTGAATAAACTACATTTGTTAATATTGTTGTAAACACTGCAGCGTTTATAGTATGAACCGGGCAGTTCTCGTAAATTGATACTACATTGTCTAAATTAGCTTTGTGTGGATTCCGAAAAGATGTAGTAATACTTAACTTGCTTCGAGGAGAATTTTAGATTGGTTAATTGTAATCTTAATATAAATTATTTTGATGTTAAGGGTTAATCTTGTTATGTTATTAAGTATTTGATGTTCTGTTATTTGATCATGAGTTTCAGATTACAGCTCTCTGGATTGTGTTTATTCACACTATGGTAGCATTTTTCCAGTTCCAATTATATGGTTAACTGGTTAAGTTTGGATGATTGAGATGCTAACTTATACAGTATATTTTTCAATTACCGCTGGAATGAAAATGCGAATTATTAAGAATCAATAGATCAATCCTTTATCTTAATTATAGTGATTTGTAGTAACATTTAGGTATACAAAGAATTTTGCATTGGTTAAGCTGTTTTACCCCTCTCATGCCAGCTTTTAGTAGAGTGTGACATCACCTGGGATTGCTGATATGATATTTTGCAATCCTTAAAGTCTTTTACAGGAGATAATACGAGTTTTTGCTTCCTTTTGTCTGACTATTGTGCTGGTTTGCCCAGGCTCTACTACCAATACATTCCAGAAGGGAAAGAATACCCTGTTTTATGTAGAAGACTGGAGACAGAGGGATCAACAGGTTTACGAAGTTTGTTTAGTTGCATAAGAAGGGGATTCAGAAGAGAGGAGATTTTGCTGGACTGGAATGAGATTGCACAAAAATATGGTAAATCTTGTTTTTACATTTAGTTTCAGGGAGATATTAAAATATGAACCTCCCCCCTCCCCCTGGCAAGACAAAAAGTAAATAACCCACACACAATTAAAACGAAAATGGCAGGAGAAGGAACTTGAAGTACAATTTATCTTGGTATGTTATGGAACGGGGAAAGAGTTGCATTGATGATGTGTGCATGACTAAATTGAATTCATAAGACATGAATACATGATCATTGATGCTTGTGGAAACCATAATAGTTGATGTTGGGGTAGAGTCAATATGCTTGTTAGGTGACTAAGATAAATGTGACAGTAAAATTCGTGAAAAGAAGCTCAGAATATGGCAGTAAAGGATGATGATGTATATATTGTAGGAAGAATGAATGTCGCAAGCTATCTGAATGTTGGAGGTCAAGCATGATTAAATACATTACTCCCTAGTCCTCCATCCCTCAATACTCAGCTACATTTTCTTTTTGGGTCGCCCCAAAATAATGGACCCCTCTCTAAATTTAGCTGGTTAAACTTTGAACTTTCGTATCTTACCCTTTACAATAACCTTAAATAAAAATTTAAGGGAAGACTATGTGGTGTGACAGAGAGCCAAAGATGTAAAAGTACGAGTAGTGAAGTTAGTTATAGTTTTTTGACTCAATTCCTTAGAATTGGTCCCCAAAATCAAATGTGGCCTATTATTTGGGGATGAAGGGGGTTAGTATTCTAGATCCACAAATCATCTTTAGCTAAGATCTGAAATTAAGATGTTGAGGAGGTAATATATCTATACGACAATGACATATTCAATCATTCATGCAACAAATTGTGTTGGATCATATGTGAATAGTTTATTTGTAGACCTATGAAGCTCTTCAGGCCTTCATTATGGGGATATCAACTGTGAAGTACAATTGAGCTTGAGTATACTTACTACCTCCGTCCCGAGAATAGTTCGAACACTTTCCTTTTATGTTTGTCCCAAATTAGTTTGAACACTTCTTTTTTTTGGCATGGTCCCACCATTAATATATTATTTCTTTTACACATCTTTGGCTCACACTCTACCTTTTATCAATAAAAAGTTACCTAAGTTTCTCTCTCCTCTAATAAAAAATACCCCACCAACTCCTATCACATCTACTTTTTATATAAAATAATATTTGATAACCACACTACAACTTATCACCTTAAACTACGTGTCCCAACAAGTGTTCGGATCTTTCTAGGGAGTATTTTTTTGGAATGAAATGTGTAGAAAGCAGAAGATTACATGTCTTAAACATTAAAATACGGTTTACGATATACTCCCTCCGTCCCTAAATAGAGTTCTCATTTCTTTTGGGCACAAGTATTAGGGAGAAATAATAAGTGGGACCTTATTTGTATTAATTCACAATTAAAAATTGAAGTTGGTACACTATTCATGAATTGTTTATTGTGGAGAGAGAATGTGGGGAAGTGGGTAATATAATAAAGTGAAAGCTAAATCATATCTTAATTGGTGGACTAATACCAAATAAGGAAATGGGAAATCTATTTGGGACGGACATAAATGGAAAATGGGAACTCTATTTAGGGACGGAGGGAGTGGTTACAACTGTTTTGGAATCTTAAGAATGGATGGGTTTGTTGTAGCTGATAGTAAATTTCTAGCTTATTTCCAACTGTTACCAATTAGTTTCAGCATTTCTATCTCTTTTTGGTGAAAGGATCATCTGATGATCAGCTAGTTGCTAGTGATAGATTTTTATGTAGTATGGTTATGAAGACCTTTTTTTGATGATAGAAATCTTGGAGTGTAGACATAAGGCTCAAAGCAAAGTGTGTACCTCACAAGGTGCACACAGAACATATATTTAGTGTAAACTTAGTCATTAATTGAAGATAATTATCCGAAATCACATTTTAAGAATATTTTATACAAGTCATTACATATAAATATTAGCCGCCAGATTCATGATTTTTCTTATTTATATGAAAAACAAAAATTTAACACGTATGCTGAGGTGCACCTATTGAGCATGAACCGTGATGTAACTCATGGCCCCTCCATGCCTCAGGCTTGCTTCTTAATGCACTCTGTATCTGTCCCTAGTTAAATATCTCATTTCTAAATGTGAAGTTTCTTGTAGAAACCTTTTGAGTGGGGTAGCATGCAAAAAGTTACAACTTCATTATTGCTAGAAGAAGATAGTGCATATTTTAGTCACTTCTACTTGTAGAAAGAAACTTACTTTTCGATGAGGAATTGCTAATGATATGTGCCATCTTTCATGTCGAATTCGTGATTACTTTATATAATGTTAATGCCATGTTTCCTGTCCTGGAGTTTCCCTCTCATCTAAGGCCTCGTTTATTTAAATTCATGCTGTAATTCTTCAAAAATATTCATTAGTTTCGATTCGAATAGGTTATGTCCATGTGGGTGCATGTCGGGTTTCACCTGACCACAACTTTCTGGCTTATACGCTTGATGTAAATGGCTCTGAGCGATTCACCCTTCAGATTAAAGACTTGAGGGATGGTCATATTATCTCAAGAGTTACAGCTGATGCCGTTGTTAGCTTGGCATGGGCTCAAGCTGGTTCTGCTCTGTTCTATACTGTTGCTGATGATAATCAGAGACCATACAGGTAATATTCTCGTATCATAATTGTATGTGTTCTTGATGCTGGATTATTGGAACGTTTACACCCTGATATTTGCCAGGGTCCTTTGTACAGAAATGGGGTCAAAGTTTGACAAAATAATATATACAGAGGATGATTCTAGGTTTTGTGTGGACATTACTTGTACAAAGGATGGCAAGTTTGTTACAGTTAATTCCAACTCAAGGTCTTCATCAGAGGTGTGATTGAATATATGTATGTTCCTTTCTTTACTAATTTTCACATTCTATTATGCACCGTAATCTAGTAAATCTTTTATTTGTTTAAAGGTCTATATCATTGATGCGGCCAATCCATTTGATAGTCTTCGCAGAGTACATAAGCGTGTCCATGGTGTGCAGTATTTTCTGGAACATCATCATGGTTTTTTCTTTGTTCTGACAAATTATCCTTCAGCTGAAGTCGAGAAGCTACCTTGTGGAAACTTTTACCTCGGCATTTGCACAATTGAAGAAATAAATTCTACTAGTTGGCAGGTTATTCTTAATTGCCTCCCCCCTCCAAATTACAGATATGTTTTTAAGTGTGGCTAAGCTTGTTTGCTTAAGATATGTACAGATAGTCGTATGAAGTTGCACGTCTCACTGACCTAAAAAGGACAGGATATGAATTATGGAATTTAGTATGTTAATAAAATCAGAAAAACGCACTAAATTTCCTGATCGACATGATGTTTATGATGAATTATCAAACAAAAGAAAACCTAAAAGCCCCCATAAGCTTCTATTTCTGCATGTAATTTTTTGAGTTTGTAATAATTGAACATGAGGAGGAAGGGGGTAAAGCAGTGGTGTGATGGAATAGCCAAGGGACAAGAAAGTTTCAGTAGTGTGGGTAGATATGTTTCTTGAGCTGAATGCCTTTGACGTCTTTTAAATATACTTCAGTAGGATTCATTGTTAGCAGCTCATAACGACTCCCTCCAAAATAAGAAGGGTGCATTTGACTCTTGTAACAAAGTATTACCATTTATATTTGTATTACTATGTTATTGCAAAATCAAGAGAAGGTTGATCTTAACAAGTATATGCAAAGAAACTAACGTGATTGTTTATATGCTCCAGATCAATGCATATTTTCAACAAATTACTGGTTGAACTTACTGAAGAAATCTAATGCGACCCAGTATTATTATAAAGCTGCTAGCAACTGCTAAAAAAGTGTCTGTTGCTATATCTCAAAATGCTTAAGATAAATTCTGCTGGACCCGGTTATCTTTTCCTACTTGTTCTGCTTCATCTCTGTTTATTGGGATGTCTTGTTGAATATAAAACAAAATACGTCTGCTTCACTTGAGCTAACTGCATTGGATTCTTTTGACAAAAGACTAGGGCTTTTGAAGTTAAACTGTTAAAGAAATAAAAGTCACTGTTCTACTTAATTTTCAGAATTCTCTCCTTCTCTGTCTTTCTGTCCTCGCGAGGTACATAAAGGATTAGCATGATAGGTTATGTATTAAGTATTTAAGTATAGACATTGTCCTTGAAGCATATTCTAGTCATGAATTACTCTTCTGCCTATATTTTAATTTCAGGTATAGACTTGTTAGATATGCCTTATTATTTTTAAATTGCCATTACTTCTACAGAATGGTTGACAATACCTGAATGGCTGAATCTTCTTCTGATGATTATGTTTTTTGTATAAAATATTGTAATAAATTCCTTGCTTGTATTTTTCAGAATATTATACTGCCTAAAAAGGGTACTTGCTTGCGGGATATGGATGTTTTTTATAAACATTTGGTCCTCATTCTTGATGAAGAGGGGTCTTCTATGACGTGTTCAGTGAATCTGCCTATTGACGTCAACTGCAAGGTACCAAATATCTCTAAACACATGCAGAAAATAATCACTTGTTTGCAAAATCGACTATCGCCTATCGGTTATCAGCTACTATCGTTGCAGGCAAGCCAATCATACACAAATGGTAGCATTGCTGGGAAAAAGCTAGAAATTAGCATCATGGGGGGGCTAAAAACTGTCAATTTTTACATATCTTGACCCAATTTGAGATATGATTAGTGATACCTATTCTTTCATTATAAACTAGTTGGTAATATGTGCATTAATTACACACATCTATTGAGCCATTGACCAAATAAAGTACTCTGATTGACTCCTTTCTAATTATTGCACATAATATCGTCACTCTTTCTCTTGAAATTGTCATTTGTAGTCACTAGTATCAATTTAGGAAATTATTGTACCCAACTGACAGGCCAATAAAATAGATAAAGAGCTTGATATATAGAGTTTATATAGCTCCTGACTTCCAAGGGGTATTAAACAGGCTACATTCAACCCAATTTAATAAACAGGCTCCTGATTTCTGACTCAGTTTCAAGAAGAAATTGACACAACCACTTTATAAACAGGGTAATTTTGTTTCAAAAACCAACCTGCCCCAATATGCTTTAGGCTGATGCACCAAATTCCTCAAGTGCACATGATGGTCATGGTGTCTTCTCTCACCACCAATCTTGCACCACAAATAATCTCTCAAAAGTTTGTTGATCCTCCTCACAAATCACAACAGCCAGTAGATTTTTAAGTAGTGAGGGATAGTGAAGAGGAATGCTGGACAAGCAAGTTTGCAGCACGATGTTTATTTTATCATAAAATGACCTTCCATTTGTACAATCTTCTTAGACTTCTCATGCACATAGGTTGCCAGAAGGTCTTTAAGCGAGAATTTCCTCCTAAAGGCTAGAGGTACACCTAAATGACTAAGCAGCCTACTTTGGGTTTGAGTTTGACCCCCCACTAAAGCAGCAAACTCTCCAGTAACATCATGGTCTTATAGAAAGATGATCTTTAACCTTGAAAACAACTCAAAAATCTACAAGGTTGTAAAAACCTACTTACAATTTTCTGGATGTGCAGCTAAAAACAAAATAGGGTCTTCTCTCTCTCTGCTTTAATACCTTCAGCCGTCACATCCCCCATGAAAATTCCTACCAAGCACATCATCTGCTCTGGTGAAAAGAAAAGCAGACAGAATCCCCTTGCCGTAACTCTCATGCTGAAAAAAGCCACTGCCTCACCAAAAGATAAGCACGTTTTAAAAAAAAAAAAAGGCCTAGCTTAAAACCAAAACGTATACACCTATTCAACGAGCTTCATCTACAATGTCACTGGAAGATATCGACACACTGGGACTCTTTGTGTTAGTGTTAGTTTGTCTACTCAAATTGGCTGAAAATGAGATAAAAGAATAGATGTAGAGCTATTACTTAGGGTTAATATCGTCATTCAACAGACTTTACTTCTGACTAGAGATTGTAGAACTATTTGATCAGATTCTTGGTATATACTCCGCATCTTTGAATATGCCTCGATTCCCCCGTAATATTATTGTTACTTGTTAGGTTCCGATAACGATCTCGTTCAAATATTCAGGTCTTTCTTAGTTTTTATTTTGCAGAAAACTTGTCTAGAGTCTTTTGGATGCTCCTTTTCCTTTGAGTGTATCTCTCTTTTTTTTTTAGTACTGGATAAGTGGATACTATGACTAAGCTCCTTGCTTCTAACATAAACTAGTTTGTTGTCCCGGTTGACGTCCCGGGCCATTGTATGTGATATAATTTTAAATCAACTGAAATATAAATTTATTCTAGGTAGTGTTTGGAAACCTAAATTTCATTGCAATACGTGGAACTCAAATTTGGAATTTGAAATGTTAGATTATGTTATTACGACACCTTCATTTACCTCAAGAATTGCGTGTCGTACACTTGCATACTTCATTTCAAACTAAAAACTTTTTTCTACAAAATAGCCGAGTCGGACACTCAGACATTCGTATCTGAGTAGACACTTAATCTGTGTGTGAGTAACATTGGTTAAATTTCAAATCAAGTTTGGCTAACAAAATAATTTGAATATCAGAATTTCAATAGCAATACTGCAATGTTTAAATTTTTGGAACAAGTTTAAAACATTAACATTCAGTGCTCAGATTGAACGAAATTGACAAGAGAAATTTAGAGAAATACATGGGTATATGAGTGTTTATCAGTATTTGAAATGACATGGGTTGAAGTGGAATTTCAAGTTCTATCTTTTGGCCTTGGATCAAATGTCATGTGAAATTGGGAATTGGCCCAATCCAATTCCAAATTTCATTAGTTTCCCAAACAAATGCTTTGGACCAAATCCAGCATTTGAAATGAAATATTTAATGCCAAACAAACCACTATATAATTTGAGATTATATATAGTTGTTTGTAGTTTATAATTGTATTTTTAGCTAAAGCATAATTAAAAAACTTGATATTTATTTATACAAAATTAGCACAGAATTGAACCAATTGGTTAACCAAAAATTAAACAAACTATTTTTAAAGTAATGTACTTGATTAGCTTTAAGCTAGATCTATTATGTTCATTTGTTCTTCACTATTATGAAATTCTCTGAAGAATGAACTGTACGTAAATTCAAAAGATGTGTTGTTGATTAAGTTTTTTGACCAACATAATTCAGTTGGATAATTGAAGAATAATGTAATAATTTAATTTTTAACTTGAAACATTTTCTTATCTTTCTTAAAAAACTCTATGTTTGAGTAAATAAAATGATTTAGGCATAATAATTGTGGTATAAGAGATAGAAGTCGAACTAAAATAATTTGAGCAATGAAGATTTAAAATAATTGATGAGCATGAGTTTCAGCTTTTCTAATTACTTTGTTAACATTAGTTGTGGAATTGGAGTGGTGGTAAAGATCCACCTTATTAAACATGAGCATGAGTTTTATCATTTCTAATTACTTACATTTGCTTGCTTTATTTTTAATGAGAAAACAATAAGCATTTATGTGCGTGTAATGAGTATGATGACGTAGCGCCTTGTCATTTGAAAAGTGAAGGGTGACACGTGGCGTGATAGCATTTCTAGGCCACACGAATTTATATAGTAAATTTAATTCTTTGGTCAACCTCACTTGTATATTGTTCCACGACATTTAACTTATTGGGAAGTTGGAATCTTATGATGCAAAATACCATCTCATGCCTCTTGTTAATTGAGTTTTTTGTTCATTTATCTGTTTCCTTGCATATCTGTCAGCCTGTCACTCAGTATTCATATGTGGCTCTGGTCCTTAATCTTGTTCATACAAGGCCTGTAATCTGTTAGTCTTATTACCGTTCTATGAACATTAAAGTAGAATATATATTTTCAAACTAATTTTATTGCATTGATTAATCATTGTATTAATTTTTCCAATATGGCTTTCCTCAGCGCATCATGGAGATTAATGATCTGAATCCTTGGACATTCCCCCTGCCTTCTGAGTTATGCGGAGTGGCCCCAGGGTCAAACCATGATTACATGACCTCGGCATATCGCGTGATTCTTTCCTCTCCAGTGGTATAACCTCTGATTAACCTCATTAAATAGAAAAGTCTTAAAGTAAATCGATCTTATCAATTGTCATGTTTGGTTTTGGTTTTACATTAGTTTGGTGTTAAAGAAACTGTTTTCCTCTCATAAAGGTGATCGAGATGGCGAGATCATTCCATGATGCAGTTGATTTCTGTTGAATTGTTTTTGGTGCAAAATGTAGATTGTAGCTCTCATGATTATCTTAATGAATAAAATGTCATATGTATATGTGACCTTGCCATCACCGAGTTGGAAATGGGACAAGTTTCAGTACTTCCATGGTCATTTTTATACTCCCATTGGAGCAAGATTGATTGGAATTAGGCATGTAGTTTGCCAAGTTGGAAGGCGTATGCTTTTGAGACATTACATTTTATAGCAAAAAATAAACTCTTAGGTGTTACCCTAATTGAAACCTGATGCTCAGGGGGTTTCTCTATGGATCCATGAGCATCAAGAGGATCTGTATTACAAACAAAAAATATATGAGAGGTACAATATCTTGTCAAATAGCTCATGGAATTAGTTACTTGGTTGAACTCTCAATTTAAATTTCCTATGTAGCTCTGTACATTCTAGTTTATTTTGAATATATACCTTGTGTCCTTGCAGATGCCTGATTTGGTAGTTGAGTATAACATGTCTAAACGTAGATTTTCCATTGTTCACCAAGAAGAGGTTTGTGCTACTGATAGCGAACATCCTGATTCATCAAAGTTGGATAAACTATTATTAAATAATAGTAATGACAAGTGTTATCAAGAAGTAGAAAAATTACAGGGCTGGGAAGAATTTTCGGCGAATTACGTTTGTGAAAGACACGAGGTCATTTCCCATGATGGCACTGAGATTCCTTTAACTATAGTATACTCCAGAGATACACATCACAAAGGACAGTCTCCTGGGATTCTCGAAGCATATGGGGCATATGGTGAAGTCTTAGATAAAAGCTGGTCTTCAGATCGCCTCTGCTTACTTGACCGTGGATGGGTTGTGGCATTGGCTGATGTAAGGTAAGTTCGTTTAATTGAGTAGTACTTAGCTGATATTTGTGTCATTCTCGTTATAATGGGTCTTGGTAAGATTCTCACTTCTCTGAATCCCAGTCAGCCCTCTTGCTTTGGCAGGAGCAAGATGCTTTGGCCTTCTTCCTTCTTTTTGATCCCGGAAAATTCCTGCTTGTGATAACTGTGTTACTTGCTTAATGTTGGTTACACTGTGCTGTGTAGATTTGACTAAAATGTCAAGTATAATCATCATAAAAAAGATTTAATGGATTTTGTACACTTAGACTTAGAAGCTTCTTCATGCTGCTAGTGTCTGCTCTAACCTCGAGGCAACCACCCCCACCCCCTCTTTATTTCAAGGTTCTGAAATGAAGGCTTGATGTTTCTGATGAGCAGGGGTGGAGGTGGTCCTGATCCTACCTGGCATGAATGGGGAAGTGGAGCTAATAAGATAAATTCTATATACGATATTGTCTCGTGTGGTAAGTATCTGGTTGATGAGGGCTATGCTACAAAAGGTAGGCTGGCCGCCATTGGATCTAGTGCTGGGTCTCTGCTTGTGGGTGCAGCTATCAATTTTCACCCTGACCTCTTTTGTGCTGTGATTCTGAAGGTAAATGATTAACATTTCTATATCGTTCCAAGTGAGAATTCATTTCCTCTGTTTTTGTCAGACCAGTCTTAACTATTTTATTACTCGTTCAAGTGAAAGAAGCTCCTTATCAAGCTAATAACAGCAACCAATGTGCATCTTGTTGTGGGTGGTATCTAGAGAAGTCTGTGACCAAAAAGGCTGGAGAGTGGAGACATCAAGACTTAATAATATTTTTATTACTATTATTCCTATTTTTTTTTTGTTTTATAACTTGTGCTGGTTTGGCTCATTCATTTACAAGAACTGGGATTAAGGGTGGTGGGTGACAATTTGGAGTGTAGAGTGGAGACATCAAGACTTTATCAGAGATTCATTTTTTGTGTCCATTTGCTAGGCACTATGTGTTTGTTCCTTGGTTCCATATGCTTCAGTTAGTTCATCCTTTTTTCTTTTTTTCGCCGAGGAAGATGGTTGTTGATCAAACTGCTGCAATCTTTGCCTTGTCTGAAATTATTCTTGCAGATGCTGTAGACATAAGCTTCATCTATATTTGACAAGCATTTATACAGGAATTGTTCAACCTATTTTATTGATCACATTCTTTGCATATCAGGTTCCCTTCCTTGATATATGCAATACATTGATGGATGACAGCTTGCCTTTAACCATATTGGACTATGATGAATTTGGAAACCCTAAAATAGAAAGCCAATTCAAGAGAATTATGGAATATTCTCCTTACGACAATGTAAATCAAGGACTTTGCTACCCTTCAATGCTTGTGACTGCAGCTTTTAACGACTCAAGGTAATTTTGATATCTTTTCCATCAAATTGTGACTTTGCTCCCATCAACTCAACCCCCAAAATAGGGAAACAGGACACGGGTGCTTAGTATTTTCTAGCATTAGCTAGTGGCAAAGACTCAGTCAATGAAGTTGAAGTGCATGATTCATGTGTTAATCTCAGGGTCGGAGTATGGGAAGCTGCGAAATGGGTGGCTAAAGTACGAGAAAGAACATGTACAGTTTGCTCCTGTGCTGTTATCTTGAAGACAGAAATGAATGGAGGACATTTTGGTGAAGGTGGTCGTTATGGCCAGTCTGAGGAAAAGGCTTATGAATATGCATTTCTGATGAAGGTCATGGGACTACTTGATAACTCCAAACATTAGGTTCACGATGGAAGGCAAAGTTTTTAAGTTGTACATGCTTCCATGCTGTAATGTGCTTCTAAGTAAGGACGATTGCTTATGGCTGATGAAGGACTTCTCTGTGATGCAGAGGTGGCCAATTGGTAAGTATAAATTCAAATCAGATAGTGTTTAGTTCGGAGGAGAACATTTTCCCGGAAAAGCGATTGTCACATTTTGCTTTATTTGCTTGTAAGATTTGAAATGAGTTTCTGCAATGGCAAAAAAAAGTCCTCTCAAAGATGGAAACATTGTCCTTTCTAAGGAAGGAATATCTCATTTTCCTCCCATCCTTTTCACTTTCTTCATATCTTCTCCAATCCATCCTCTACCCTCCATTTTCGTTTTTCCTTGTCTATAACTTTTGTTTTTTATGTAAGGAGCCAAACAAAGGAAAACTAATTTACAGTTGTGTCTTCACTCAGAATATGTTTTCTCATAGAAAATCATTTTCAATCATCCAACTAAACAAAGCCTTATTGTCACATAATATATCATTGCAGGTTGATGAAGCTCAGATGCATGCATTTCGTATCTGAAGTAAATATATCATTTGGTCTAATTGATTTTTAAGCATTTGTAGGAAAATGTGGTCACATGATATTCATGTCTCTTATTTCTTGTAGGAAATTGAGTAGCCTGAACTATGGCAAGAGTGTATATGGCAGATGGTTGCTCTTGTGGCATGAAGGTACTTCAGTATTATTTCTAAGAGTTTCTACTGAAACTGATCGCTCTATTCAAGTTATGATCTTTTACAAGGTTTTCGATGCGGAAGTAAGCAAACAAACCAGCTGAGCTGAAGAAGAGGGTATGCAGATCACACTTGCAGAGTTACAGGATATGAATTGGTTCCGTGAGTAAGCTATAAATTTTTGCTGGTCCTTACCAGCAAGGAAAGTTAGGAATATGGTTTGCACTGTATTAAGTTGAACAAACTACTTATGGCCACACTGTTTTACATTCTTATGTGTTTCTAGCAGCTTTATTTTTCTAGTTTTTATAGAATACTCGTCTAATACCATTACACCCACTACATAGGGTGAGTTCTGCTATCTAAACAAAACTTTGCTTTGGTCTATACGTTCTTGCTTTATATTATCTCTTTTAGAAGAGTAAATACATTTTGTTTCTTGTGGTGAATCTAGGGCTATTACGAAACATAATTGACATATATAGTAGATTGTATCATGTATTAATATGATACTTTTGTAACTTTATCCCCTGCACAAGTTTCGTAAAGTTACGAAAGGTTGGAGGTATTTTTGCCTTGGCAAACAGGTTTGCTATGGTCACTTGGAAAGAGAGGATAGAGCTTGTATGCAAAACGAATAAGAATAAATCATCACCTAAAAATTTTGTATTTAGCTGGCTTTGTTAAGATTTATACAACAAAGTGAGTTTACTATTCTATCCAAACAAAGCTCTTTAACTTTGGTCCATATGAGCTTGCTTAGGAAAAAAATTGTCAGCTTTGTAAGAGTAAATACAATATTTTTTCATGTGGTGGATTCTAGGGCTATCCTAAGATACAATGCGTAAAATTAGATTGTATCATGTATTCATATGATGACATCATAAGTTTAGTCTTATACAAGCGAGTAGAATAGGTTGCAAAAAAAAAATCTAACATAGGCAAATAGGTTTAGTATCGCCACTTGGAAAAAGAGAATAGAGCTTATATGCAATATGTATAGGGAGTTATCTCCCAAGTTTTGTATTTGTCTAGCTTTATCGAGTAAAGTCTACGAATTGTTAAACAAAGTCTTTGAACTCTTTCATCCTTCACAGGAGGATAAACCTGGAAAATGTCCATCAAAACTTACCTATGGAGCTCCTACTTCTCATCGAAAAATTGCATTTTCCAAATGAAAAGGATTCCATATATGTCTGCTGGGCTGCTGGACAAAATCTGAAAAAATTGACACAAAAAGGCTCATAATGAAGAAAAGGAGAGAAATTGGATGGATTTATGGAACACACCAGAAAATTTAAAAAAAAATTGTGGCAAGCTTGGTGCGAAGGAAACCCCACTAATGAAAATATTTTCAAAAGAAACTGTAAGCAATCTGAGTCCTGTTGTATCTGCTTCAACCCCAAAAAAAAACTTGCTTCATATTCTCAAGGATTGTCTTAGAGCAGTGTAAATCTAGTTAAGTATTAAGGACCCCCCTCAACAAACCACTTCCTGGCTAAGATCCTTGCTAAAAGTAAATCTTCAAATGTATAAAGATATTATCAAAAGTGTGCCTTGGAATATTTATTTCCTCTTCTATTATTTGGTCTATTTGAAAACGAAGGAATACATGGATTTTTAAAAAGGAAAACAAATCTACAGACTTGTGCATTAAGAACATTGCCTAGTACGCCGAAGAATGGTCTATGCTCAAAACTCACCACCCCAAAACCTCCCACAAACACAATGCCAAAATCAATGAATACTTTCCCTTTAAGGTTTTAGTAGATGTTTCATCTGTCTATTCCAATCTTGAAACATGTATTTATGGGGTCTGCTGAGCATAAAATGGATAAATGGTTTCAAGAAGAAAACTCAACTCTCAGATCCTTATGAAGCTGAAGTACACACAATCCATGAAGGTTTATGATGGGCAAGAGACCAATAATGGGAAAAAGATTCATTATAGACTCATATTGCAAAAAAGAGTGGTGAAGGATATAAACGCTCAAGATCACACTCATAATCTAACAAAAAATGTATCAAAATGCAGGATGCTCCTAGGCCAAAGAAAATAAACTGCACTCCGAGTCTCCGACATGAAAAATGCAACTCTAACTCCATAGCAGACACCATCACTAAGACAACAAGGAAAGATAAAAAAAGATGCAACTTCAAATTAGAAAATACTGTAACCCCTCCCCATTATGTAACTATATACTTCTTTTGTTTTTTTAGTTGCAACAATTTTCATTTATAGGTGTTTCTATTTAGTTGCAACATTTCCTTTCTTGGTAAAGGTTTTGGGGTAATTTGACCATTTTATCATCACTTTACCTACTCCACATGCAAAAAGCATGGCAATTGGGTCAAATCTTACTCTCTCTTCTCTTTCCTTAATATTTATGCAAAAAAACATTTGTTGCAACTAAATAAAAACAGAGGTAGGATTATCCAGTTGGCATATATGGAAACAATCGATACGATGTAACTAGCAGTAGTGGATCCAACTTCCAAGGTTTAGTGAAACTAACTAGTGAGTGTCCCGGGCGATAGGGGTGAAAGTTCGGTGTACGGTTTGGATTAGGGCCTAATCCAATCCGATCCGAACAAAATTTGGATTTTAATTTTCCAATCCGAATCCAAACCAATTAGAGTTTGAATCCGATCCGATCCAATCCGAATTTTCATACTCTAGATTGGATCCGATCCGAAAATCCGATTTTTAAAAGTTCTAGCTTTTCGATGAAATAAATTAAGCACAACTGCAACCTAGTAGATTTAGGAAATGAGAAATTAAGTGCGGTTAGGGTTTTAAGGGAAGGGTTGAAGTGCTACGCCTACTAGGCTATGGACTAGGCTTTTTCAAAAAAAAAAAAAATCAGTTAATACAATCCAATATAACCGAATAGTAATTACTATTCGGTTATATTGGATTTTTGGATCCAATTACCCTCAATCCAATCCGATCCGAAAATCCAATTTTTCAAAAAATCTCAATCCGAATCCAATCTGAACAAAGTTCGAATCCTATCCGAATTACTAATTCGGATTGGATTGGATTGGATTTTGGATTTTATCCGAATAACTTTCACCCTACGGGCGGTGCTCAGGGTTGTCACTTTTCATAAAATTTGTCTAGTGAAACATATATTGACGTCATGATGTGATAAGTAATAGCAATAGGCTTAAAAGTTTTGGGAGGAAAGCGATAGAGCTTAACTTTCGACAAGGAACTGGGGTAAGATAATAGAAATAGTCTTTTGTTATTACCATAAAAGTGTTAGAGATTTAACTACATGTGTTATGTCTCTCAATGAGATATAATTATAAGACCTTATTATGTTTATTTTGAAATACTAAACAATGAATTTACACTAAATTGATGGTTAAATTATCACTTTTTGTCTTTAGAGGAAAGTGCCACATGGCACATAAAATTTCTTAGGCACGCTTTTTAGGGCCTGTTCTCTTCGGCATAAAACTACTGAACTGAACTGAATTAAACTGAACTGAACTGAATTGAAGTGAATTGAACTGAATTAAATTATAACCAATTAATAGTGATGATTATCATTTAAGCTGAATTGAATCAATTGAACCGAAGCGAACCGAATTGAAAATAGGAGGGGGTAACATACCCTTAATATATTAGTATAGATAGATTTCAAACTTCCTATTCAAATGGAAACTATTGATACGATATAACTAATACGAGTTTATACCCAAAACCTTAATCTAATGAATTAAATGACCTTTTCAAATAATAAAAAAAAAAGTTCCATATGGTTGACTAGTTGATAACAGTTGGGAACAAACCCATCTAATATTAGACCTTTGATCAATCCATCCAAAATGTTAGTAACTTTTGTTTAGCTCTCCCCAAAGTTGAACCTTTTACCCCTGTCGTAACTTCGTATGTTGTTGTGTCACTGGTGTGTGAGACTCAGAAGCTAGGCGCCCAACAGTTGAGAAGCGGGAAAAGCTTGTAACACACTACTCCCAGGTTTCTTTCTGTTACTCTTCTCCTTTGCATTAGGGTTTTTCAGTTTCTCATCTTTCATTGTTTAATGGAACCCAATTATTTACAAACCTAGTCAACCCCCATTTTCATATGAATTTAAAGAAAACCCATGTTTTGTCAGTGCTATTTTTGTGTACTAGGGTTCTAACTTTCCGCAGATTTTCCTGCGCAGGACAATCTGAAACAGTTTAATCTGCTTGCATTACAATTTACAGATATGGTGAGTAAAAGCCTGAAAGGGTATTATTAATGTTGCAATTCTTTCGTTTCTTTTTGTGGATTCTAATGTTTCAAACTTTATGCTGTTCCTTTTAAGCAGTCAGATATTAGGAAATGGTTTATAAAGAAACATGATAAGGATGAGGGTAATGCCAATGCTGCCAAGCCAGCTGCAGCGAAACCGGCTTCTGAAAAACCTTCTGCCGGTACTTCAGAAGCCCAGAAAGTGGTTAGTGAATCAAATTGTTTATTTTTTTTTTTATCTTTATAGTATTAATTTATGTGCTGGTGTATGTCAATTTGTCGCGCTGTTGAAGTGAAGGTTTAGCTATGTTTTTCTTTATTTGAATGAGCTTTATGTGTTGAATTATGTATTGTTGTTGCCATTATTGGTTGAGTTGCATGATTTTGCTTAATTATTATTTAGTTGATCAGTTTACGGAATTCAAAAAATTTGGACTTTTTTTAAATGATCTTGGTAATGTAAAGATTTGTATTAAAATTTTCTGCGCGTGGTTACTATGCGATTTAGGGAGGTCAAGAAAGTGGTCGTAGAAGGAAAACAAGCAAATATTTCGATAAAGATCAAGAGAAGTCAAAAGCTGAGACTGAAATAGTGGAGGTGCCAGCGAAAAGAAAGACTCAGAAGGGAGATGAGGATACCCATGTTAATATTAAACCTTCACCTGCAAAGAAGGTTCAGAAAGTAGAGGAGGAAGATGATGATGACGACTTTACTCCAATTAGCACCAGAAAGAAGTCAGGTGAGGCTACGCCTAGCAAAAGACTTAAGGGAAATTCAGGAAGGGGTATTCCCAAGAAAGAAGTGGATGCTGAAGAAAGTGATGAGGAAATGGATGAGGACAAGGAGACGCAAACTCCCGTCAAATCTGCTGGAAGGGGCCGTGGTAGGGGAGCAGCATCTGCCACTGTTGCTAGTGGAAGAAGAAGGGGAGCTGGTGGACGGGGCGGATTCATGAACTTTGGCGAGAGAAAAGATCCACCCCATAAAGGAGAAAAGGTACTAAAATATCATGCATTTGATATTCCTATAAAATTGTCTTAATAGTGAGTGGTGTGCTAACTCATATAAGTGTTTAGTCTCCTTCGGTCCTCCAAAATCTTCCCTTATTATCCTTAACCCCTTTTATGTCCAGGAAGTTCCTGAAGGCACACCTGACTGTTTAGCTGGGAAGACTTTTGTAATTTCTGGCACACTGGACAGGTATAGAGTTTCAGATTTTAGTTGTTATCCTTGAGATTTTGCAGTTTTCATGCACTTTACTTTGGTGGTATTTTTCTTCCCTGCCCCCTAATGGATGCCCATTTATCTTGATTCATACTGCCTCCTGCTTTTTATTTTGGTTTTACCATTTTGACTTTTGACATTATTCACATGCTGCTCTTTGACCATCTTGTATTATCTATATGTAAGGACTAAGGAAAAGCTTAGTGACGTGCACGTGCTATCTTGCTAGATAGATTTCAATTCATATATTCACGATATCGACTTTTTATAATTTTTACTTATACACAACTAAAGATATAAATGCTCAAAGTTCTGCATTGGCAAATGTGCAAACTGGAATTGGTAGAACTAGAAAAAGAACGGAGGAAGTAATTGTGAGTATATATTCATCTCCTAACCTCCAAGTTTCCCTTGTAGTTTGGAAAGAGAAGAAGCAGAAGATTTGATCAAGAGACATGGAGGTCGTGTGACAGGATCTGTCAGCAAGAAGACGGTTGCTTCCCTTGATCTTACTGAGCCATACTTTTTGTTTCACTCTCTCCTCGCCTGTTCCCACCAGATTTTTGTGCAGTTTACTAATTTTGTGCTTTACAGAATTATCTTTTATGCGATGAAGATATTGGGGGACGGAAATCTGCTAAAGCGAAAGAATTAGGGTTCGGTCTTTTTCTCGTCTGCTGATTCTTCCAATTCAAATTTGTTACGACTTCTCACCAGTTTCTTACTATGTCATGTAGAACATCCTTTCTTACAGAGGATGGTTTATTTGATATGATCCGGGCATCCAATAAATCCAAAACATCTGCTCGAGACCATTTAAATAAACCATATGAAAGCACTCCGTCATCAGCAGCAAAGAAAATTCAGCAGAACGTAAATGCGAAAAGTATGCATGACAACTCTTATAGCTCTTAATTTTCACTTTCTTGTAACATGCAATCTTTTTACATCATGTGTCATAATAGTACTTCATTGACTTAATGTAAGGGCATGTCATGTGTGTATTCTATCATGTCGAATGGGACATGACACTTAATATATATTGAAGGCCACCAAAAATAGTTGACTTCTGCCTTTCTGCATCCCAGCACAAGATCTTAGACTCTGATTAGTTGGACGGAAAATGTTTTAATTGGAACTTTTTTCTCAAAAAAAAAAAAAAAAAAAAAAAAAATTTCCAAGGGAAAACACATTTGTAGCTTAGACCCTTGTTTGGTTCCTTGCATGGGGAGTTAGAGAAAAAAGAAAAATGCACTGAATGGGGGAAAATGGATAGGAGGAAGGTGAAGAATAGTGGGGAAAATGTGGTTTCCCTTCTTTTGAGAAGGAAATTGTTTTCCACCATTCAGAAAACTGCCCCACCATTGGGAAAACTGTTTTCCACCCTTTACAAATTTAACAAAGGAAAATGGAGAAATTGCTTTTCTGCCCAACCAAATACTCTCTTACAGTAACTACATAATGTCCTCTCTAATCTTTTGTGTATGTAATTGTTTGAGATTATTTGATTGCTCTACCTGCATCCATGTATCCTCTTATAAAAAGATTAGTGCTGCCTGTTGTGCCCCTATCTGATTTAGGAAAACCTGAGGACTTTGAATGGCCTAAGTGTCTTAAGCTCTCAGTATGAACATGGTAAGGAGGACCAACATTTTTCAGCTCTCACCCTCCACAAAAGACCCTTAGCCGTTTTGCGAGAAACTTGTAGCTTCGGAGTTATTGAAAGTTGAAACCTGGATTAGTCCAATGAGAGTGAACTTGATGTTTCATGCGCTAAGTGCTGCTAGTTGAGAGGACAGATACATCAAAATATGATGTATATGCGGATTATGCCAATTCAAATGACAATCTGAATAATATTGCATGTGAAAAATATTGTTGATGCATCCAAGATGAAGATTGCGGACCCTTCTTTGCTGAACTTTCAGTCTGAAAGTTTGTGAAAACTGAAAACGACACATGCCATATTATATGTCTAAGTTATAGCAATGTTGAATAATTACGTTTGCATGTACTTTAGCATCTACCAATCGGTTTATTGCTATCTTCTATAACATACTTTGGTGCCATTATTCGTCTACAAAACTTATTTTTCAATTTTTTCATGTACTTGTCGGTGAACCGGTTGTAACAGAAGCTGAGGGGGGAAGCTTTTCTGCCAACAAGGCTCCTAAGCCTTCAGCAAATCCGTCCCCTGCTAAGAAGAAGGATCTTTCAAAGGAAGGTGCTTCCTCCACATGGACAGAAAAATACAGGCCCAAAGTTCCAAATGATATAGTTGGCAATCAGACACTTGTATGTCCTTGTTGATCTGCTCAGTTCTTATTCCTTGTGTTCTTTCTGTAAATTGTCAGAGGACATTAAGTCTATGCTGTTGCTTGCTGCAGGTTAAAGGTCTTCATGATTGGTTATCAAATTGGAATGAGCAATTTTTGCATAATAAAGGAAAAGGGAAAAAGCAAAGCAATTTTTCTGAGAAAAAGGCTGTCTTGATGAGTGGAAATCCGGGTATAGGGAAAACTACTTCAGCAAAGTTAGTTAGTAAAATGCTGGGGTGTGAGACAATTGAGGTACATCCATCAGACCATCATCATCAGTAAAATCATAATCATGGTACATGTTTGATATTATGCTTCTGTCTTCATTTAAATTGTTTTAATTAATGCTTATAGGTGAATGCCAGTGATAACCGTGGAAAGGCTGATTCGGTAATTGGTAAGGGAATCGGGGGAAGCACTGCAAATTCCATAAAGGAGCTTATAAGTAATAAGTTACTTCGTGATAATCCGCATAGGTTAGTTTTGTTCATTAGCTGAAAACATATATTCATGAATCATTTATATATTCTGTTATTGGTTAATGAGGTTGAACTTCTAGGTCAAAGCACCCTGAGACTATTCTGATTATGGATGAAGTTGATGGTATGTCGGCTGGTGATAGAGGTGGGGTTGCAGACCTAATTGCTAGCATCAAGATATCCAAAATCCCAATTATCTGCATTTGTAATGATCGCTACAGTCAGAAACTGAAAAGTCTTACAAATTACTGTTTACCGTATAATTTCCGGAAGCCCACAAAACAACAGGTAACATTAATTTTAAGCTATGAAAATTGTGGCATGGCCAGGCCTTCTAGGTAAGTTAGTACGCTGTATAGTCTTTTTGGTAATTGTATAAGCAACAAACATTTTCTGGATGTTATGTTGAGATTTTGTCAGTTGTTTTGCTAAATCTGCTGGTTGATCTCTCAAACCTTTTGAAAATGTGTAGAGAGATTGAATTGTCTGCAATTTGATGTGAAAGTCCTTATTTGTAATTAATTTATACATGTTTTTAGACTAAATGTAGTTTTCTCATGCCTAGTTCTTAGATTTTGCTTGATTTGTATTGTGACAAATTAGGAACAGTACCTCATAATCTTATGCGAAACAGCAACAGGCTATGAAATGTAGCTATGCTGAAAATTGGAAACAAGGACCTTATCTGATATCAGATGATGATGATGATTTGTTAGTGTACAATAACATAAGTATTAATTTTGTTAGAAGATTAAACATATCATCAATCAATTTTGAATTAGGTTCAAGTTATAAAAAGAGAACGAGGAGTTCCTTAAAGGAAATTGAAGCAAAAAAAGAGTGAGTCAATCACATTCATCGTATCACTAAGAAACAACTCGGAAATGCCCCATGAAGCTCCTTAACTTCATACAGAAAGTTCATAATTTAATCCAAATGTGAGAAATTTCTTTTGAAGTTATTATAAAGAATTGATCCAACGTACTTAAAACACCCACCCATGGGTAACTCCTTACCCTCCACTATCACCACATCCTCGCTTGATTTCCTATTATTACTAAAATTGCACTCAATGTACTTATATATGCTCTGACTTAGCCTAGACACTAGAGATTCTAACTTTTCCCTTTATTGCTCCAATATAGCATTAACCCCATCTTCAGCAATACAATTTCATTTGCAAGCAACATACATTAAGGTATCTCAGCTGGGATAGGCTCTTATTGGTTCATCTAAAAGTCCAGTTGTAATAGGAAATTCCTGAGTTACTCCTCCACAAGTCAATCCTACTTTACTCCTCCACAAGTCAATCCTACTTTACTCCTCCACAAGGTTTGTTTCCACATTTTGATTTATATCCTTAACCAAGTCAATATAGTTATGTGCCTGTGGTATACCCTTCTTTGACATTGCTCAGCAAAGCACATCTCTTGGTACCTTATGATAGCTTTCTCTTTGTCAATGAAATATCGTGTGCTGATCCTTCTTTCACAACCTATCATATTCAATCATTTATCTCATATGATGTATGACTTCCACTATTGATTGTCTTGATAGAATCCAAATTGATTCTTTGAAATGCTTGTACATTTTTTCAACCTATACTCTATCATTCTTTCCACAATTTAGTGGTACGGCTATAGGATTTGTCCCTAGATAGATTAAGCAGTTTTGCCTTTTGAACATCTCGTTTGTCCTTGTATTGGTTGTCCCTAGATAGATGTAGTTATACCTTTTGAGCATCTCCTCTGTCCTTGTATTGGTAATGTGCGTTTTTTTAAATCTTGTGGTATTTTGTTTGTCTTCCAAATCTTGTTGAATTAGTCAATTAGAGATATCCACAATCTTGGTCCCCGCATGCCACATTCACTGATTATGTTGGTCTCGGGCATGTGAGACGTCTATTAGAGGATACACCTGTAAGAGTGGTAGAAAGTTGGGATTGTGGAGATTTTATTTTAAAATATGGAGGAGGCCGAAGATGATGCAGATGGAGGGTTTGAATAATGATAGTAGAAATCGGTATGCAAGAACTTATAACACTTGACATAAGATAGTAGATCTACATGGATGACTACATGAGATAAATTTCTGGTTTATGTAGCCAACTCTATTCAATTGCGGTTAAGACTTTGACATTGTTGTTATATTTAACTAATATGAACTTTTTTGGCCCTTATTTGAACTTGTTTAAACTTTTATACTTGGAAACTCTTTTTTTAGTAAGATGAAAATATTTATAGGCATAAAAAAGTGCCAATAAATTTAGAGATTAGTAAGTTCAAATTATGGGAAATAAGGTGAATAGAAGGAAGCCTTATTGGGATTTCATCTTTACAAAATATGGTAAGTATTGACCCTTTTCAATGAAGATCTCCTCTCAAAAGTTTTAGCTTTCTTTGGTAGTTTAGATTTGCTAATATAAACGGTTAAGGAAAAAAAGAAGATGAACCGCCAATGGACTTTCTTGTGTTATATGGGAATCAAGTTGAAGCATGAAATACCAAGTCTATTGCCTTTGAAAACTTAGTCATCTTATTTTATTCCGACTTTTGAGGATTTCTTTAAAGTGAAAATTCTAAGAGCATGTTTGGCTCAACATTTTTAGGCTCCAAGAAACGGAATTGCCTACTCACTTTCTTCTTGTTTGGTTCAAGCCCTCCTTAATCCATTACCATTACTTGGTGGTATCTCCCATAGTTCGTTACCTTCCCTTCCCCAACAAAATCCATTTCTTGGTGGTAATGGTTACCATTCTATTTCCATTTCATGGGTTGAACTAAATACCCAATAAAGGTAACAATTTTTGTTACCATTCCCCTCCTTTGTTTGGTTATATTCTCATTCATCCCATGGCTTGAATCAAACAAACACTAAGTTTATCTTGCCATATGGTCATGAAGTCCAAGATTAGGGCATCTTGTAAGATTGAGAGGCGACAAAAGGGGAGGGTAAGTAATAGATTGAGGCTAAGGGCATCTTATTTCTCAATTCCACTATTCTTGATCGTAGGAAAGAAAATAAACTTGGGTTACAAATGTGTATGAGACCTCTTGAAGCCAACATTATTTCTTGGTCACTTGTATTACTATTCTAGTTCCAGAAGGAATTGCCTTAACTACTTGCGCACTAAGAATGTATTCACACTATATTATCAAGAGCTGACTATCCTTTCTTTCGAGGTTTGCTATTGACTATATCACTCAATGTTACTCCCTTCTCCCCCACCCCCCCCACACTTTCCTTTTTGGGTTTCACCAATTTATCTACACTGGGCATGCTACATTTTTACTATCTTCAATGTAAAATTATCCATTATCTCCAACCACATTTATCTTCTCTATCTTCCCACTATATTATTATCGACTATATCCAATCATTTCTATTTTTTCAATCTCAATGTACAATACCCATTGTTAACATGACAATCAATTAGATGGATCTATGAAAACCCCATCTAAAATCCTGTGCAAAAGGCAATGAGTTAATTATTCGGGACAATGGTAGTATCATTTGTTTTGTTTGCATCTCACTTAATTTTCATTTTTGGTGAACCCAAAAGGGGGGGAGGTTCTACAATCATCAAAGAATAGAGGTACCTATACAATTTCCATCATTGAATATTCTTGATAAAGAATCAATCTTGTATTTCTTTTTCTTTTCCTTTGTGTAACTTTTTGTGCGAAAATGAAAACAAAGGGATATGGAGTTTATTACCTCCATAAGATATGAAATTAAACCCTCAGAAGTCAGTATGACATTTTTGGAATCACTACAATTGTAGGAATTCAAAGGAAGTCATGATATATATTTAAAAATTCTCCTAATCCTATTACTCGTAAGATTACATAAGCAATTAATTTGAATTAAGCAGTAGCCCATCATTGATTTATCGAAAAGCAACTAATCTAGTAAGAGATAATGCAAGACTCAAGAGTTGTAATGAAACTTGGCTTCCAAGTCTTTGCATGTGTAATGAATCAATCTAGGGAGAGGGGTACTTTTGGTATTGCAATAATTAGTTAGATTTTAGTAGTAGCTTGAAGAATAAGTTAGGGAGTTAGGGAGGAAATATCTCTATAAATAGAATGGAATAGGGAGAGAAAAATTATGTTGAAATTAGATAAGAAATTGGGTGAGCTCTTAGTAGTTCAATGGGAGAGAACAAGCCTCTCGAAAGCTTGCAGTTATCATTTTATGTTTATTGTTTTCCGAAAAATTAGCATTCAAGTCCATTTTACTTCTTAATCTTATTCTATATTCTGCCTTAAAGATGTCAGTTCATTACAAATGGTATCAGAGCAGTGACGTTTCTATTGGCCGGAGGACTGCGAAGACAGGCGGCAGCAAGCTACTGGTCAATCGGAGCTCTGATTCGACAACGAACATTAGAGGAAGAAAAGAGAGAGCTCCTCATGAGGTTGGACGAGATATTCCAAAGACACTCTAAGAAAATGGAGGAAACCTTGAATAAGTGGAAGGAGGAAGAAATTCGCATAACCTCCATTTTTAGATCGGGGGAAAAGAAAGAGGTGAAGGAAGAGGTGCTCCGAAATCGCGGCCAGAATAGCAGCTCCGTACCTACTCTTGGAGTTATTTTGGCGGTCGGAGAGACAAAAATTCAGGTGCCAGATTGGTGATAGGCAGAGATGGTGACCTCGTTGCCGGCGGAAAGTATGGCAATACGATTCGAAGCACTACCACAGGGAACGAAAGTGAGGTCAGTTGGTCGAATGGTGCTGCAGGGGTTGAGGGAGTTAACCACCAGACTTCAGATCTGGTGAAGAGCAAAAATGGTGATGGTTTGGGCATCGCCGGAAAGTATGAAGGTGAGAAGAAGGAAAACTTCACCACCATTAATCTGGAAAAACTTGATGAAAAGAGTGATGAATCACATGAAGGTGGTACATCTGGTGGTAATTGGAACAATTTTGTGAGTCGAAACACCAATCGGGTACTAACAATTCTTGCCGGTTTTGGAGGTGGACGAAGCGAATCGGGTGGAAGCCTGGAAGGCCGGTGACTTCGCTGGGGGTTTACTGGGTGGAGGTCAAGGAGACTTCGTGGGTGGCTTGAATTTTGGTGTTGGTGGTGCGATTTTTTTAGAGAGAAGAGGAGAAGGAAAAGACAATAAGGATGGATCCGTGGGGTGCGGTTACGGTGGTGGACTAGGTTTCATAACCAAACCCATTTTTGTTAATCCCATCCCACTTCTCAAACCATACTCTCTTTCCATTCCCTCCAACCAGCACCCTTACCATACCAACTCAAACAACACACATTCAACCAAACACCTAATACACTACCATGACCAAATACTGAATTTGACTCTTAATGCAGTGCCCACACTAGTCATTCAAGTACTCACTAAGCAAGAACTTGATCATCAACACCGCAAGGTTTGGAAGAGGACATTATCAAGTGGTGCGAGAGGCCCGAAATTTACTAGTGATTACTATCCACCTTGAGGACAAGGTGAATGTTTGGGCGGCCGGTAATGTAATGAATCAATCTAGGGAGAGGGGTACTTTTGGTATTGCAATAATTAGTTAGATTTTAGTAGTAGCTTGAAGAATAAGTTAGGGAGTTAGGGAGGAAATATCTCTATAAATAGAATGGAATAGGGAGAGAAAAATTATGTTGAAATTAGATAAGAAATTGGGTGAGCTCTTAGTAGCTCAATGGGAGAGAACAAGCCTCTCGAAAGCTTGTAGTTATCATTTTATGTTTATTGTTTTCCAGAAAATTAGCATTCAAGTCCGTTTTACTTCTTAATCTTATTATATATTCTGCCTTAAAGATGTCGGTTCATTACAAGCATGCTCATGAGGATGCTTTGCATCGAGTGAGGGAGGGAAGAGGGAAGGAGAGAGGAAAGGATAAAGAGTAGTAGTAGACGAGAGAAGCAAAATTAGAAGGCAATGGAAATGGAAGGTACCGCAACGTAGAGCATCTAAAACCCATCTTTTTTCTTAAGAACGGGGTATTATTTTAATCCCTGAAACTTGCATGCATTGGTTCGGTGACTACCATATTAAAATTCTAGACCCTATTCAAGTATCACATGCGGTTTCCGAGTCTTTGTGCTTTAGATTTCAAAAGTTATACATACTCCCTCCAGTTGTTACTAGTACCCATTTTTTTGGCACAAAGGTTTAGGAGAAATAGGTATGGTCAGAAAAATTGTCAAGAATAAGTCAACCTCTGTCTTGTCTTCTAAAAATAAGTTAAGACTTTTGATTAACTCTTAATAAGTAAAGCTTGTGGAGGTATCTTCTTAAATTAGGTATTGACTGGTTGGTAACCTCTTTAATAGGTTAAAGATGACATGTGGCGCTCTCTTATTGGTCTTATTTGTTTACTTAAATTTAATTTATTATAAAAAAACTTCTCTCTCCTCCCTGGTTAGTCTTAACTTATTTTTAGAAGACAGGCCAAAGATTGGCTTATTCTTGACAATTTTTCCTAAAAGGAAAGAAAAAGTATTAATTTATTGCATATTGTATTGAAGTTGATGTTGAGGGCCAAGAGCGGTAGAGTGAGAAAAACTCTATTGTAAAGATAATAATATATAATTGGTAGGACCATTTCAAAAACAGAAAAAAGAAGAAGTGGGTAAACTAATAAAGGACAACCCAAAATGGAAAGCGGGTAAACTAATAAAAAGCGGAGGGAGTGTAGGTTATATGATGAGCTTAAAAGTACTCATGCTAATAAGGTTTAAAACTGATTAGAAAAAACTTGAAACTTGTGGTTTCCCTACATTTATTTTTCATGAAAACTGAAAATTGAAAGCAAAAAACGATAACAAACAGTCCCTCAAATTCAAAAACGGTTGCACCATGTTTTACTTGACAGTGTGTGATGTCTTTTGAGCTGCTTCAAGGCAACAATATGCCAACTAAAATACTCATATATATATATATATATGTCTGGCAGATGGCAAAGAGGTTGTTGCAAATTGCGAATGCAGAAGGGCTTCAAGTGAATGAGGTAGTACTCAGAAAGCAGAATCCTCCATCCTACTCATGCTCCCCTCACTATGTTCCTTTTCTTTCTTTCATCTTCATGCACTGTACCCCGACTTAAAGAGAAGAATGGCGAATTTGTTTAAATATTTCAAATCTTTATGCGTAGATTGCTTTGGAAGAGCTGGCAGAGAGATGTAATGGAGATATGCGCATGGCTGTGAACCAGCTGCAATATATGAGCTTGTCTACTTCAGTTATCAGATATGATGATATTAGACAACGCCTTCTTAGCAGTGCTAAGGATGAAGACATTTCACCATTTACTGCAGTTGATAAGTATGTTGCAAAGTCCTCTTTTCTCGATTGGCTTGCTTATCTATGATTTGTTCACCCCCAAAAACTGTTGTGCATGAAAGTTAGGAGAGAAAAGGGCATAAAGGCAATGAGTCTGAGTATCTGCAATTCATAGGTTATGTTGCTTGAATATACGGATTCTTCTTGTTTTTCTATCTTAATATTTAAAGTGGTTTCATGGCCGGGCAATCTACATTTGGTCACTTGTAAGCACAAATACAAAATGAAGTATGAACTGCAAGCTATATGTCCTTTTGGATATTCTGTCATAGTTTTCTTTGAGAAGAAAGGACAGTCGAAGGATTATGATTGCTGAGTCTTTTTGCATTGTTAAATGAGAATAATTGATCTCATGTGACACTATGTTGCAGGCTGTTTGGTTTTAATGGTGGGAAGTTGAGGATGGATGAACGGATTGACTTGAGCATGAGTGACCTTGATCTGGTTCCTCTTCTTATCCAGGTTTTTCTTCTGTTTCGAATTCCTTATTCAACTTTTTCACCTCACTGGATGTTATGTACTCTGAAATTGCGTAGTCGTTATGGTATTTGCATCTGAAATTATTTGAGTAATGGTAAAGGAAATGGTTGAAGGACTTGATGTGGACACATGGTGACATATTAATGATAGCTAGTAGCTTGCAGTAGGAAGTAGGAATTACCTAATCTATTGCTTGTCTAGTGCAAATAAAGATTCATTGCTTATTTGCTTATGTCTTGTGGTTGTTTCCGCTTCAAAACTTTCTCACATGTGACAGGAACTGGATGTTATGTACTCTGAAATTGCGTAGTCGTTATGGTATTTGCATCTGAAATTATTTGAGTAATGGTAAAGGAAATGGTTGAAGGACTTGATGTGGACACATGGTGACATATTAATGATAGCTAGTAGCTTGCAGTAGGAAGTAGGAATTACCTAATCTATTGCTTGTCTAGTGCAAATAAAGATTCATTGCTTATTTGCTTATGTCTTGTGATTGTTTCCGCTTCAAAACTTTCTCACATGTGACAGGAAAATTATATTAATTATCGGCCAAGCTCTGTGGGGAAAGATGATAGTGGGATGAAAAGAATGAGCTGTCTTGCTCGTGTAGCTGAATCCATTGCTGATGGAGATATTATTAACGTACAAATCAGAAGATACAGGCAGTGGCAGCTCTCTCTAAGTAGCTGTGTTTCTTCCTGCATAATTCCGTATGCACTCTGAATCTCTGATATCATTGTATTGATTCTTTTGTTAGGCCAAACATATGAATAGAGCCCATCTGTTGCTTCTTCTCCAGGTTTAACTTATGTTGTGCCTATTTTATTTCTTTAGTGCCTCATTGATGCATGGACAGAGGGAGACATTAACTCAGGTATATGTTTACTTCTACTTTTTGTGAAAAACGTTCACTTTGTCTCATGATCTTCATATTGAGATCATAGTTTTTTATTTTCTTTGTGAAAAAATAATTTTTGTATCGCGGACAGCTCCATCATTGATGTCTAGTGTCATACTCCCTTTCTTCCTTATTCCTTGTCGCATTTGATGCTGAGACTTTTTTCTTTTCAACTTTAAGAAGATTATCAGGAAAAATAAATGTGATTAAGTTTAGATAAAGGCTAATAAGCTCAAGTAAGTTCAAATAAGTCCATATGAAGGATGCAAGTTGTCATAAGACTAAAAATAAGTTCAGAAAAGAGCCAATAAGTTTCGATACGTGGAATTTAGGTGACAAGGACAAACCTTGGTTTTTGTTTTTTTTTTCCACCCAAAAACAGAAGCTAAGTACTAATAGGTTCAGATTAGAGCTACCAAGTTCAATTCACAACAAGAAGCAAGTTCAGATTATGGCCTATAAGCTAATACATGGAAAATAAGGTCAATTGTTTTAGATATATTCAGATAAGGGCCATTAAGGCTATGTTTGGGAACATAAGCTGAAATAGAGCTGAAACTAATAAGGTAGCTGAAAGGAGCTGAACAGATAAGGTAGCTGAAAATTTCAGCACCTTAAATTGAAAAGCTATATTTGATAGCAACTCAATTTCAGTCAATTTTTGAGCTTAAATTTTATTTAAGCTCTTATCACAAACACGACTATTTATTTTAGGTGACTTAAACTTTTAGTACCTACTTATTTAAGGTGACTTAAATGTGTTGCCAAACAGAGCCTAAATTTAGATAAGCTCAAAAGGTGTAGTTATCTATAAGTTCAAACATGGAAAATTAAGATAAAAGTAATGAAATCTTTAATCAGGTGTGACATTTAGAGCATGCTTGGATTGAGGGTAATGCATTAAGAGGGTAATAGAAGTCAAACTAAGGAAAATAAAGGTGGTTAGAGGTGATTATGAAGGGGAAGAGCAGGTGATAAAAAGGATAAGTTAGTGTTGGTAAGAAAAAAGGGAATGAATGGGGGAATTGTTACCCTCATTATGGGGGTAATAGTTACCCACCACCCCCTAGAGTAATTTTTACCCTCATTTGGAGGGTAATAGCTTCTTTTCTCCCTCCATTCTCATCACGATAATACAACATCCCCCTTACAACCATCTCTAACTCACCTTCATTTTCCCTATATTGGGGGTGGTATGACTTTTATTACTAAGCATGCCCTTAGAGGAAATTGAGCCACTGCGCGCTTCAAAAGTTATGGACTTCACGGCTCGTTTTGTATAGGGCCATAGATTGAGCTCAAGGTTGTGCGCAATTTCATGTTAGGATGTCACACGTGAATGCCCATGATAATCATGGCTTAAATCTTGGATGTGGTTGCGATCGTGGTAACAATGTGAAACCACTGTCGCGGGTAAGACAAATGGTTTAAAGCTGTTGTGGCCTTATATCTCCCTTGCGGTAAGCTCAAAAACCTTTATAATGTGGTCGTATTGCGAATCTTGCGATGATGCAGCCGAGATATGATACCATGATGGTATTGCATTTTTACTCTCAAGGATTCCCTCCGTCCCAAAAACATCACAATCTTTTAGGGAAGTAAAAGTTAGAGAGAGAAATGTGAGTCGGTGGGTGTGGGGTCCAACATTAAAGAAAAGCAGAGAGAACACGAAATGTGTAGAAACATTTTTGGAATGGAGATAGTACTTGTTTTTCTTTAGTGATTCACCTTCCACTCACTACCACCTGTTTAGATTGCAAGAGTAGCAACAGAAGTCAATGTGGAAAAACACATTGTTGAGAGTAGAAGTACATTAGCATGGACATTCACCTGGGATATGTTCATATATAACTCATATAAGTACATGTGAACTCATATCCTTCAATAGATGACCTTGTACCAAGCATTGAGCATGGGGATATTTAGCACCAAATATTTTGAAGTTTGAAGCTAATTATTGAAGGTCAGTAAGAGATTAAGCCCTCCAATTGTATTATGTCTATTTTGATTGGAAATACCAGATAGTATTGGGTTCTCATCTAAATCTGTTTCCAAAGGTTGAATTGCTTGCGTACTTATGTAGGTAGCAGGTACTTTTGTTTGCTGTTTTTCTTATGTTTTTTGTCTAGCACCAAGTTTAGACGAACATGGGAACTGCTGAGGAGCAAATCACTGCAATTTGGCTCTTATTATGAAATAATCTGATGTTACATTGTGATGACATAGCTGGTCGCCTTGTTGCATGTAACTTCACGAGTCATGTGTAGCTATGGACCTGACATGTAGCTTGCAGGGTGAAAGAAACTTCAATAGATTTGGTGGTTGGCTCGGGAAGAATTCAACTACAGGAAAGAATTCAAGGATCTTGGAGGATCTTCATGTCCATATGCTTGCATCTAGGGACTCTTATTTAGGGAGGTAAGGCTACATCCTTCCATGTTTCATTCCATCTAGATTTTTTTATCTGCAGCAGCTAGGCACATATTGTTACACTTAGTTATATGTGTGCTAATTGTGGGCAATGCATTGCATGGTACTCTTTCATTCTGTAGTGAATTCTTCTTTGTTTTAATTTTATCATACTTAGTTCAATTACTTTACTCTGAACCTAAAAGCGAATTGTTTGTGGCCATCTACAAAAAAAAAATAGAGTTTCTCATACGGTACCCTTGTGTTTTAGTGTCTTTTATGCTGTAGCCCCAATGATTTTTTTTTTCTAAGTTGTATCCTTGAATATTTATTTGTTTTCATTAACTCAACTTTAAGTTTTCCATTAGTTTCTTATTTTCAATTGTTTAGACTTACGAAGGGAGATAAATTCTTCTATTTTAAAAGGGTTGGACAAATGAAGCATGTGGGTAAATTTTTTGTGGGAAAAGTTTCCTACTAATGTAAGTCTAAAGAGCTGAAAATAATAAAATAAACAGAAAACTTCATGTTGACTTAGTGAAGAGGTACAACATAGAACAAATAAAAAGTTCAAGGGTGTGAGTTGGAAGAAAAAAAAACATTGGTGGTACAGTATAGAAAACACTATAACACAGGTCACTTTATAGGAAAACCCATGAAAAAAATTGGATGTTATCACTGAGAGTGAATAACTGTATGCGAGCAAAAAATTTTGACTGCACGGGCTTGAATTGCTTCCATCATGGGTCCATCACTATGCAATTATAATGGACAGGAGGAAGTATATGTTAAATTGATTCCTTTTATTATCGTGAGTAAAGAAGTATACTTCTATGCCTTTTGTCTTTATATGTAATATAGTATACTTGTTGACCAATTTACGTCCGTATTTTATCCTCTTATCTGGCTTAGCAACTTTGTGCTATTCCCTCATCTATTTTCAAATGCTAATGGAAAATGTTCGCTGTTTATTTTACTTCATCTTCAAATTTATCAATGTAGTACTACCTTGCAATTCAAAGCATATTTTATTTCATATTGGAAGTTTAATTTCAATGTTTGCTGTTTGTTTTATTTTCTTATTCTCCTTACCTTTGGTAGTTTTTCTTTTATGATCTGCAGGGGAACTTTACGTCTTGATTGCCTTACACTTCTTACTAAAAAATTAACTGAACCACTTCGGGTTCTTCCCAAGGTCAGGACTTTTTAAATTACTTGGGCATGTGCTATTATTTGATATCCCTATGCTATTAGAAGTTTAGAACTGTCATTTGTAACTTGCAGTTAATGGCTATGCTTTTTGCTGTTCACAGGAGGAAGCTGCTAAAGAAGTTGTTGAATTTATGGATGCTTACTCATTAAGTATGGACGACTATGAGACGCTTATGGAGTTGTCGAAATTTCAGGTGTTCTATCTGCTACAGAACTGTTTATTACACTGCATTCTGAACTTCTCATATGATTCTTCTTTTTATTTTATGTACATTATCAGGGACACCCTACTCCAACAGAAGGTATATTACCAGCAGTTAAATCTGCTCTAACAAGGGCATATAAAGAAGGTAGCAGTTCGCGTGTGGTACGGACAGCAGACATGATCACCCTTCCTGGTTTTAAAAAGGCTCCGAAGAAGAGAATTGCTGCTATCTTAGAGCCTGTTGATGAAGTTGGCGAGGCAAATGGTGACATCAATGGGGAAAATGAGGAAGAAAACACCGAAGATGCAGACGATTTGGGTAAAAGATCACACCTGGTTTCTTTGTTTAAAGTTGACTCCTTGCTTTTCATGCCTAATGGCTACAAACATGCATTAGAAAAAAGGAACTTCCTCAGATCTGGAGACCTTTTTATTTGCTCTTTCATTTCCTTAATATACATGTGTGCATGCGTGTGCGTGTGTGTGTGTGCGCGCGCGTGGAATGAAGTTCACATGAGAACACTGAAATATAACCCATTATAGTGAAATTATAATCCTTCTTTCACATATTACATGATAATCCTTTTTCTAGAAAATATAATCCTTTTGGAAGATTGGCCCCGCAAGGGAAAAAAGGTTATATGTTCTCATATAAGGATCCTTCTCATGGGAACCCCTACCTTATATATATAGCCTAATAGTGTTGGTTTTACCTCTGATCCCGATCCCGATCCCGATCCCGATCCCGAACATCAACAAACAAGCTACCCTAGTGATTCGATGCATTGGGGTTATACCCATAAGCAAGTTTTGCTCCATATATCTAAAATTCTGATGTGTAGGTTGCTAGGCATGCTAGAACAATGTGTCGATAATGTCGATGGCCCTTTTTGACTTCGTCTCCTCATCTCATTTCCACTTCATCCTCTATCTTTTGCTTGTGTTAATGTTGTGAGCGCTTGTGAACGAGATAGCAACAATTACTATACGTGATAGCGTGAAAATCTTATTATAGTAAGCAGGTGTACCTTATAAGCCCCTTATGGTATGAATGATAGTTGTATGCTTCATGCTTAAAAACGCTTCTATGATTCTCCTAACACAGAATGTCATATGCTTGTTGTTCCTTGCAGAGGATGCTGATGGTGGGAAAAATATCAAGCTGGATCTTGAGAGTAACCATGCAAAAGGTTAGTTGTACTAATATTCTCTGGCAAATTTACTTCACGGGCTTGAATTTAAAATCCATATTTTCTAACGAGTAATGTGTTGGCTATCTCTAGGGATCCAAGTACAATTGGACTTGAAAAGTGTTGGAAGTTCTGGCACCAAAAAGACTCAAAAGGCCTCGACAGGAAGAGGCAAGGGAGGTGCTGCTGAGCCAGCATCAGGGAAGAGAGGTGGTCGTGGATCAGGAACTGCTGCGAAGAGGAAGAGATGATCGTTGGACAGTAAGGAAGTTTGAAGACTTTGAGAATGTGCAGGTTTTTTCATGTGTAAATCGTGCTTCCTATATTTCTTTCATTTTATATCCTCTACTGCTGAGATTTGGTGATATCCTCGCTTTTGGAGTGTTCAGTCTCCTCTGAATGCTGTAGCGTACTTATCCTATCAAAATTTTGTCTATATGTGCTGATAGGATGAGTTGAAGGAGCATAATCTGATCATTCAGCTCCAATTAAAACAGGAAACGCTAAATAGTGATGCCGAGGCTCTGTTCCCTTGGACTGTCCTAATGATATTGTTAATTAGTTAAACTTGGAAGTAATAGAGTTGCAAATAATTACTTAAATAAGTAAATAAAAATACTGAAAAAAGTTGAATAATTATGCAAAAATCTTTAAACTACAAATTGTTATGCATGCTTTGTCAAGACATAACTTTGTGAATTGCTATTTTCTGAAGAGTTACAGGTAAGCAGTAGGCACGATGGTTAAGTGTCTTAAGACGTTATTAAATAGTCTTACTTGATAAAAAGTCAAAAGTAATAAGCATAATCCAAAAAGTCACAGTTAATTCCAATAGTACTTGAGCTGCTTAAATATGTTGTCCCGTGTCTTGGAGAGAAGTGCGCGCAAGATGGGAAGAGTGGTGCGCATGACGGCATGAGGGACAAATTATCCAATCTTGTAAATACTATTCTCTCCGTCCCAAAATATAATTCCCATTTTTCTTTTTTCACGGTAATTTATGCAAGTAGAATTTAAGAGGGATAGTAAAGATTTTTTTCTATTTAAATAAATATTGTATGGGAAAATATGATTTTAGGAGAGAGAATGGAGATTAATTAATGAAAGAGCATTAATTGTAACACTTGGGTTGAATAAACAAAGCAAAAAACAAAATTCAAGAAACAAATAAATGATGGGATACGGTTTTTCTAGACAAATTATGGAAAAATGTGGAACTAAATATGGAAATGGGAACTATATTTTGGGACATCTAAAATGGAAATGGGAACTATATTTTGGGACGAAGGGAGTACTAGAGATGATTTTCTATTGACTAATTTCTAAATTCGTCCTTTAGTCAATAGATGGTCTAGAAAATTTTCCATATAACTAGAAAATTAGAGGATTTTTCGAATTTGATTTCACGGAAAGAGTGTCAAAAAAGAAGAAAATAAGTCATGAAAAGACAACTACTTATAAAAAAGAAGTATATTAAAAAAAAAAAAATTAACCAATGTTATACCACTTAGGATTTACGCTGGTTGTAGGAAATATTTTCTTAAATATGTAGATGTTGCACTCAATCTTGTTCACTTCACCTATAATGATTTATAAAAAAAGTATATTATGACTTTACCAATTAAACTAGCATTTTTCTTAAAATATTGCTCTCTACTGTAGTTTAATTTTGGTGTATGGAAAGTTACACAAATAGTAATGTATGGGGGATTTGTTCCCTAATTTAAAAAAGATTTCCTATTCTTGTAATCTAGTGTTCACTATATATTGATTTGTGCTCCTCCGAAACTCTTATGAACCAATAGCTAAATATGATATTGCATAACAACCTAATATATTGAAGCTAAATGAAAGATTTACAAGTTTTGATATTCTTATCATCAATATAGAGAGAGTAGAGACCGAGACAGAAAAAGGTATTGTCCTACTCCACAATTGAACCCAAGTTGGATACAATTTCGATCATAACAATTTAAAGATTGAAAATGAATGTGCCAGATGCCGACAAGCACCCAATTCTAGGTTTAAAAATCAAAATATATACACGTGGATCATTTTTTTAAGATATGGAGAATTCCCTTCCAAGAAGGGGAGAAATTGGGGATCTTTCTTACAAACGGTGAAAATCGAACCCCTGTCACATGGGTGGAAGAAGGGTCTTACAACCACTAGGCCAACATTGATCCTCTATACCTTTGGATTTACAAGGAAGTAAGACACTTACAAACCTAGGCCCATATTCCATAGACCTTGAAGTACGAGTGTCGTTCGCAAAGTCACCACATAAGCCATGACCTCATTTTATCCTATTGCTACATTTTCCATATATGTATATCTTTCTTTACTTGCTACATTTCTTTATATGATAACCATGACCCACCAAAAAGTATCAGTATTTCTTTTAGTTTTTGTCATATCACTAGTAGAGAAATGATAATTTGCGTCTCCCTATTTGCGTCGGACAAAAGAAAGACTGACGCAAATGTTCAAGAACAGATGATTTGCATTGCATGTTAAAAAACATCCAACGCAAATAACCACAACAAATGAGTAAAAAGAAGATTTGCGTCGGATGTTTACGAATGTTCGACGCAAATGATTAAAGCCTAAAGTTTTTGGATCCGACAATATGCGTCGGATTGTCCCTATTGTGCGACGCAGATGATATTTAAACCAGTATGGGCCATGATTTGCGTCGGATGGGCCATGACACATGACGCAAATCATGGGTTCCACTTTTAGGGTTTTATTTCCAAAATACACGCTCACTTACTCCAGCCGTTTTCCATTCTCTTTCACTCTCAAACTCTCTGCTCCTCACTATACTCTTCCAACTCAAACCCACAATTTTCCTCTCTTCTCTCTCCAAAATTCTTCGTCAAATTTCTTTCTCCAGCCGTTTCAATCATGAAGGGAACATGACGACTATCGAAGAAGCAGTTTCAGCCGTGTTCTAACCTCTCTACTTCTTCGTGAGAGCCTCTTCTCTCTTCTACTTTTGTCCTAATTTTGATTTTGAAGACCAAGTCACCGATTCCAACATCTTCAGGTTTTCGTAGGTTCTGAATTTGTGATGGCGGTTCTGGGTTTGTGATGGCGGTTCCGGGTGCGACGTTCTAACAGGTTTTCGCCCCATCGTTGTTGTACTCTTGGGTTTAGTAGCTCGCTACCTTCGCCGGGTTGCTGTTGCGACGCTCACCACCAACTAAGATCGGAAAGCTTCAAAGAAACTCAAATAGAGACGGCTCACAAGAAGGAATTGGAATGGGGCAACGTTCTCCATCTCTAACAGGTTTGATTTTTTTTATTTTTTATATCAGATTTTTTTTGTTTACTTTTTTAGATTTGAAAATAATGGCCTTTCGTTTATTTATTTTTTATATCTCATTTTTTAACAGAAGAGGGCGACTATGTTAACATCAAAGAAGAAGTTGACGGTGAAGATTGAAGAATATTGAATTTGCCTTCGAATTTTAACATCATTCAGATTTGAGGTTATTTTTTTTTAAGTTTTTCCCCTAAATTGTATTGGATTAGCCAATTTCAGATTGGATTAGCCTCCGAATTTTTTTTATGTTTTTGGATCTATGTAATTCAAGTTGTAATAAATTGTAAATTTTTTTCTCATAATTTAGTGTAGAGTTATTCCTTTAATGGTTGGATATTAATTTTTAGGGTTTTTTGTGTGTTAGATCTGATTTTTTTTGTTTAAATTGTATAATAATGATGTTCCTTGATTGCTCCTTTTCTTTCTTTTGGCTATAACAAAACCAATCGAACTGCGGTTAGATATTGAATATTTTATTTTGAATGGTATTACCTATTTGCGTCGGATGTAGTTTCTGTCTGACACAAATCACTAATCATTTGCGTCAGATGTTGTTCTACATCTGATGCAAATACCCCCAACATATGGCATGGTTTTCGACTATTTGCGTCGCGTGGTGCCATCCATCCGACGCAGATGGCACAAATTTACGTCGAATGTGCATCCGACGCAGATCTATTTGCGTCGCGTAGTGGTCGGGGTCCAACGCAAATGGTAAGCATTATGCGTCGCATGCTTGTCCGACGCAGATCATGTATCCTGATTTGCGTCGAGAGCTATGCCGTCGGACCCGTGTCCGACGCAAATGGCCGCCTCGCATCCGACGCAAATCGTCAATTCTCCGTAGTACTAGTGCATCTTAATACTCATAACTCGAAATATTTGTCATTTTCTCCACCATAATTTTTCTTCTTTTCTAAAATTTGTGCCCATAACAATATAGCAAGTAATTAAAGACTGATGGAGTATCTCGAAGCTTCTCTCAACCTTTTCTTACTTTAGACATCGAAGGAGGTTTCCGAACTCAAGTCCCGAGCCTATTAACTTCTTGGGATTTTCTATATTATACCCCCCCGTGTTTCTTCATTTTCTATGTGTACTCCAATCTTTTAAAAGCTCTACACTGTTCCCTTGAACTTAGCTTTTTTAATTTATAGTGCCTGATTGCCGACTAGGTGTCATAAATTTTGTTACCTTTTTATGAACTTTAGGAGCTACACTAACTTATTCATAGTTTTACTATTAAATGACACATCTTATAAGCAAGATTAATTCATTAGATTACAAATTATAGACAAAATTTTTGCCTTCGAGTTAATATTAAGGACAAAGTGCATAAAATCTCGGTAAGTTTAAGGTTATCATGTGGAATTTCCAAAATGTTGGGGTACAACGTAGAAATCAAACAAACACAAGGGTATAACATAGAAAAACCCTAACTTCTTTTTACTCCGCAAGGCAAGCTTCCGAGCCTATTAGACTTTAGTGACAAACCGAAAGCGGGAAATTTTTTTCCTCCTCAACTATACACGATCATGAATCTCTGGCCTAATAATCCTCCACGGAACTCCCTCCGGCCCTCCCCAATTAAATGATTTGTGTTTGTGAGTTGGGTTTAATTTTCTTAATTCATTCCTTTAATGTGATTATGATAGGTTTGGGAATTCATTTTGTACAATTACTTATTGACAAACGCAAGCATATGTCATATGCATGATGTACATGTGCTTAATACTTTCATTAGTTACTCTTATAATAAGGTGGAACCCTCAATAAGGAACTTCTTTTCTAAAAGTACAGAGCGTTAAGTAAATAGCGCACACGTGAACTTTGGATTAAGTAAATGTATAATAGAATGGCATTGTCTTAAGAACGTTCCCACAGATAAAAAGCTTAAGAATTAATTAGTAAAGAAAAAAAGTTGCGAAGATTAATTTAGCGGCCTAATTTTATGTAGGACTCAAGGTAGTGATCAGGGCCGGCCAATGGCCTGTGCAAACAGACCATCACCACAGGGCCCCGAAATTTTGAGGGCCCAAATATTGCAGCCCAGCCTTTTACAAAAAAAAAAAAAATTCAGTTCTCCTCAACTGAAACATACAGCGCACGTTCTTCTCTAACTTCCCCTAATTTCTCTTTCCAATTTTCCAAAATTTGTTATCTTTTGAAATCTTCCATATTCTTATTTCTGAATTTCCCTTAACTTCCCAAAATTCTCTCACTCATTCCTTATCAACCGTTATAGAGTTATGTTCTTTTTGTTACCTTCAACTTTTGAGGAGGAAGAAGAAACCAGAAGAGTATGGATACCTTCTGCTTCTGTAGTTTTGTTCTCCGTTGTCAATCTCGGCGTGCGTCGAAGTCGAACTTCGAAGAAAGTAGTGAGACGAGAATATGAGACAAAGGTTAATTCTAAATACCTACACTTTATCATTCACATTTCACTGGTTATTCAATTGTGTTTATCAATTAATTAATTTGTTTTGTTTAATTTTTGGTTTGAAATGGTTGAAATGTCCTACTGCAATAGTTTAATTGGGAATTTGCTCCATATGACGCGAAGAAGATGATTATGAGATGTGGCACAGTGGCAGTAGCAGGTACTTACTAATTGGCTTTGATGCTTTGTGTAATTTTGTAATGTACTAGAAGTAATATTTTAAGGATTAATGGTATTGTGTATATTTTAATGAGATTTTTTTCTTTAATTTTTTAGGTTGAAATTATTGGTTAATAATTGATTAATTGGAGAATATTTATCACAAATTGGAGGTTAATAATAGCTTTAAGCTGTATTGAGATTTTATTTACCATTTTAATAAAGTAGTTTAAGTTTTCGTGGATTCAATTCGTACGAATATAATCGTATTTTGTTAAATTTTTAATACATACTTTTTTATTATGAAAATTTCATTTTTCTAAATATAAGGGGCCCAATTTTAAAGATTAGAACAGGGCCTCTAAAATGTTTAAGACGGCCCTGGTAGTGATCACAAACATCCACATACTAGGATCAATTCTAAGACCATCAACCAAACAATATAATCAAAATTCATCACAAATGATTCACCAAGCAAACAACCAATAATGGAAGAGTAAGTATGAGACATAAGGAAGTGTAAAAATGCAATCAACTCACGAGAATTATATGTGGAAAACCCCCTCGATTTGAAGGATAAAAACCACGGGACTTATGACGAGTCCACCCTTTACTTCTCTCTTATTATGATAAGTTAAGCGTAAAAGAAACCCAAAATGGTCTCACAAAAGTTCACAATCTACCAACAAGTTAATACAAGATAATAACAATTTGAGGAACAAAAGTGAAAGATATCACCAAATCTTAGGACATTTGTCCATCCGCAATTATCGATAAGTTGGAGCACGAAATGACGATATGAACGGTCAGATGGTTGCCTCCGGTGTCCCCAACAAGCTGACATAATTAAGCAAAAACCAATGGTAGAATATTTAACTAATCTGTAGGATAGGGCAAACCAACTAGGTTGGACCCCCTAAAACCCAAACATAATGGCTTTTCTTGGTGTTTATAATATATTTCTTAATTAGCAAAAAAAAAAATGGTGGAATATTTGGTAAAAAAACGAGCAAGCAGCAACACTATAACTCTTTAATTTCCTTCCTATTTTTCTTCTACTTTTTTTGTGTGTATCACAAAACTGTTGTCACTGTTTTCCTTGTACAACAAAATATATCCTAAAGTTTTCAAGAGTAGTTACAATATAACCCCATAATATTTGGCCCAAAACCAATAAGTGATATTTTTTTACTTTCACTTTAAAAATACAAAATAAACACTAGTAGAAAAAACCTCATCTGATCCGGTCAAAATGGGCCTTGCCTTATTGGTCCTTTTTTGACTGGAACAGGTGGAGTTGGAGCGGCTAGAAGGAGTTAACTGATCCGTTTTAAAATTGGATCAATTAGGAATTAACTGATCCGGTCATGGCACAGAACCGAATCAGTTAAGTAACTTAACTGATCCGGTTCTATGCCATGACCGGATTAGTTGAGTGAATTATTGGGGGGGGGGTTAAAAAAAGCAATTATACAAAGCACAGTACTGTGCTTTGTATAAAGTGCTTTTTGCAAAACTCATTTACAGCGTCAGACTAAATTACAAACGACAAATTACGTCAAAAGAATATAGTGAATATTTACAAACGGAATATAGGAAAATATTGTAAGCAACAAACTAAATAAAAGGCAGAAATTGCAGCTATTGCTCATTACCTTCAATATCCCACAATAGAAATATGATTAAAAATCTCATATTTATTTATTATAACCCAAATATTCCCTAAAATCTCTCATATTTATTTATTATAACCCAGATAAAACCATATTAAAAAAATGGAAATTGACGGAACATAAACACAACACAATATCCAAATATAACAAAAGATTAACAAACTTTAAGAAGTTTACTATGATGGATTAACGTACCATATTGGAAGCAAAAATGAGATTGCGAGTAATTACAAAGAAATAACGAAATAAATTTGACCATAGATCTAAAAATACAAAAGAACTTAAAAAACGAAAAAAATTGACCATAGATCTGAAAATACAGACGAAGCTTAAAAAACGAATAAAAAATTAACTCATAGATCTGGAATTACAAAGGAGATTACAAAAACGAAAATAATCAATAATAAAAAACGAAAAGCCTCAAAATTCATTTTCGTGAGAGACGAGTCTTCTCTTCAGAAATCGACCGCATGAGTGATTGCTTGAGGAGTTAAAATTTCGTTTTTTTCTCATTGAATTTTTAAGCAAATCGGAAACTCAATTGAAATGAAATAGGAGTAGAAGCATTGGCCAAAATCAAATAGAAGTGAAATAGAAGGCGGGGTGGTGAAGATAGGTTGTTGCGGGTGGTGGTGGAGAGAGAAATGAAATAGGAGTGGAATTGTTGGCAATCGTCGAATCCTAAATTCTCACAAACTAGAGGGGTAAATGGCGAATAAAGTTTGTAACGAAAACTTAACGACAGGGGAAAGCGATGTATTTTTTTCAAAATCTTAGGGGCACTAGGTGAGTTGTTGAAATCACGAGGGTACCTTGTGAATTTTCGTAAAACTCAGGGGTACCTGGTGAAAAAACCGTACTTTCATTTCTCATTCAGCCTGAGAATGCATACTTACATGAGAAATGAGAATGGATTTTACGTGCTATAACTCTAATAAACAAGTGATGTAACTCTAATGAAAAAGTGATGTAACACTAAAAAAAAATTAGACAAAAATTTTCGGATGTTTTTTTTGGGCTCAAAGTTTTTTTTGAGGGTATAACTTTAATGAACAAGTGTTGTAACTCTGATCCAATTAATGGTTAAGATTCATTCACATTTTTCTTGTAAGGAGGCATTCTCATGTGATCATGCCCCTATATTGACAGATGCAAAAACAAACAAGGCTAAAGCAGTACTCTACTCTTCCTCGCTTTCAAAGCAAGGTGATGAGCAGGAATAACATTAGATCTACTAACATATTTTTTTAGGGGGAAAGCAAGCTAGATTAAATCAACGAAAATTTGTCCATGAATACATAGGGTGCCACCTCCGGAGGGGAGTGGTTTTCCCAAATTTGCTCAATACCGAAAGGAACTAGCTTAGCTAAGTGATGAGCTACAAAGTTGGCATCTCTTTTAACATGAGACCAAACAAGAGAAGTAAATGAAGAAGAAGTAGCAAGGATATCATGGAGAACAATATCAAGGTCCGAAAGAAACGTGGCACTTTTCGTAAGATGCTTGATAAGCACTTGGCAATCAGACTCGAGGATCAGATCATTGTACCCGAATCTTTTGCACAACCGAACAGCCATCTCCATTGCTTTGGCTTCGGCAACTTCGGGGATCCAGAAGGCTTTCACTCGACGGACAGCAGCAAAGACAACCTCCCCATCCGAGCCGCGACCAGCCACACCCATCCCTACCCAACCTGGCGTGGATAAAGAGGCATCAATGTTGAGCTTAATTGAACCTGATGGGGGAGCTGTCCACGTCTTGGGCGAAGGAGCAGAACCCAGCGCTTGGAGGCTGTAAATACACGTCGCATATTTTCCTTGCTCCTCAACCATACGAAGCACACGATCCACCAGCACTTTGTTTGGTGTGCTCTTCTCTTGAAATACCATGAGATTTTGGTTGCCCCAAATGCACCAAGCAAGGTACACGCCCCTGATGATTAGTTTGTTATCTAAATTCTTCCAGCTCTCAATTAATTCACACATAGAAAGAGTAGAGGCGTGAGCACATAAACCAACGCAATCAAGTTCATGCCACTAATCTTGCACACGAAGGTAATCAAATAGCGCATGAAAGGAAGTTTCAGCACCACAACCCCATGGACGCTCATTATCATCAACAAGGTGCCGATGTTTGAGAAGAGCTCGGGTAGGTAAAGAGTTAGAACATAAACGCCAAAGAAAATGTCCAACCTTTGGGCTAGCCTCGAAACCCCAAATATTCACCCATGCTTGATGGAAGGCATCAAGATCACCCCCTTTCCCAAGCATATATGCGGTTTTAACCGAATAGTTGCCATCCTTAGTAAGAGCCCAAGTTAATTCATCTTGGTGGTTCGAAGAACTCAAAGGAATAGCAAGGATACATTGCGCACCACGCTCATTAAAAGATTGCTCGATCAAATCCGTCTTCCACTCCATATTGCGCTTGTCAATCAAATCTTCTACCTTCACAATATCATCAATAGGGCCACTCGAAAAAAACCAGCCATCATCGCCAGCCACCCACGGGTCAGACCAAATCCCAATCTTCTCACTGTTGCCAACACGCCATAAACATCCTTCTTTAATGAGAGCCTTCGAACTCCAAATGCTTTTCCACGAATAACTTCCCGAATACCCAAGAGAGGCATCAAGAAAATCACTACTAGGGTAGTACTTGGCTTTCATAACACGCCCAAATAAAGAAGAAGGGGTACGAATCAGTCTCCATACTTGACGACCAAGTAAGGCATCATTAAAAACATCAAGATCTTTGAAACCCATGCCACCTAAACATTTTAAAGTGCACATAGAATCCCAACTCTTCCAATGAATTTTCCTGTGGTTATATGAACTCTCCCACCAAAACCGAGCCATGGCCGAGTGAATGCGTTGGATAATCGATTTTGGAAGCTTATACACACCCATGAGGTATGTTGGAATGGCTTGAATCACTACTTTTAGAAGAATCTCTTTCACAGCTCTCGATAATAGCTTCTCCTTCCAACCTTGGAGTTTCTTCCAAATTCTATCGAGAAGTGAGTCAAAAATAGCTTTTTTTGACCGTCCTCCAATAGAAGGGATACCAAGGTACTTCTCATGTTTCTCAACTTGCCGCATCTTCAAAATCCCCACAAGTGCTTCTCTTTGATCAATGCAAACTCCTTTGCTAAAAGACACCTCGGACTTGTCATAATTAATTTTCTCGCTTAGGATGCTAATTCATACCGGTTGAGGATATCAGCTATAATAGTGCATTCCTGTCTGGTGGCTCTTGTAAAGAGGAGATTGTCATCAGCAAAAAGAAGGTGGGAAATTTCGGGACCATTGCGGCTAGCTTTGGCCCCATGAATCTGCTTATCCTGAACCTTCTTCTGTAACATTATTGAAAAAGCATCAGCAATCAAAATGAACAGGTAAGGGGAAAGAGGATCACCTTGTCGAAGACCTCTAGCAGGAATAACAGAGCCACAAACTCCACCATTCACAATGAAGGAGTATGAAACGAAGTTACACATTCCATGATCGGGTTTACCCAACGCCCGTCAAAGCCCATAGTAAGGAGGAGTTTCCTTAAAAAAACCCCATTCTACTCTATCATAAGCTTTGCTCATGTCAAGCTTCATTGCAATAGTTCCTTTTCGCCCTTTTTGCCTGTATTTCATAGAATGGAATACCTCCAGAGCAATCAGAGCATTATCAGTTATCAAGCGCCCCGGCACAAGAGCACTCTGATTTTCAGTAACAATAGCATGGAGAAATTCCTTGAATCTGATCACAAGAGCTTTTGATACAAGTTTATAAAGAACATTGCAGAGAGCTATGGGGCGGAACTCAGAAGCAGCAGTCGGGCTCTTAATTTTAGGAATAAGAGCTATATTAGCTTTGTTTACACACCTAGGAGAAACAGAACCATGCAGAATATTGCATACAAACTGAGTGATATCATCACCTAGAATGTGCTAGAAACGTTGGTAAAAAATTACATGAATACCATCTGGGCCAGCACCTTTACAATGATGCATATGATGAAGAGCTGTAAAATCTCATCTTTTGTGAAGGGACGCAGAAGATTTTGATTACAGGCATCAGAAATGACGGGACTAATATATTGCAGAACATCATACACATTTGTATCTGAGGGATGTGCAGAAGTGAAAATGCCATGGAAATACTCACCAAAAATGCGCTCTATATCATCAGCTTTGTCATGCCAGTGTCCCGAATTATCAAATAGCCCTATTACATAATTTCTCTTTTTTCTCTGAGAAGCTTTGTGATGGAAGTATTTAGTGTTTCTGTCACCATCTCGAACTTCTGAAACCCGCGATCTCAAATACCAATAAGCCTCCTGTTTTTCGTGCAAATCATCAAGAGACTTTTCAAGAGCAGCACAATCATCGTAGCTAGCATCAGATATGGGTTGTTGTTGCGCCTGATGAAGCTTCTTTTCAACTTGCTTAATTTGTTCATCAAGATTCTTGAAATTTAATGCACTCCAACCTGCCAGCTCACGAGCCATAGTTGAGATACGGGAAGGAACATCAGCACCCATAGAACGACTCCAAGCTTCACGAACCACAGTCTCACAATTTTCATCCAAGAACCAGCTCGTCTCAAAGCGAAAACCTCGCCCTTTCCACCTGCTGGGTTTAAACAGTTGGGTGCGCAAAACTACAGCCATGTGATCTGATTTGTAGAGCATAGAGTGCTCAACACCAAACCCCGGGATAGAATCGAACCAAGATGTCGAGCATAAATAACGGTCTAGCCTCTCACGTATCCTAGTAGAAGCAGTCTTGCCTCTTTCCCAAGTATACCAAGTGCCTGCAAACCCCAAATCACGAAGGTTAAGCTCATCAACGGTATCTCTAAAAGCAAACATCTTTTTCCGAACTCTATCGACACCACCTTCTTTTTCACTGTAACTCAGGATTTCGTTGAAGTCGCCTCCAAACAAAATCGGAAGATGAGATTCATTATATAAGTGATGAATTAACGTCCATGTTTTGTTTTTATCTTCTTCTTTAGGCCACCCATAAATGCCAACAAAACGCCAAGCCATGTTACCTTTGCCTACATCCCTACATATATGGTTTTGGGAAAAGGAAACAAGCGTGAAACTTACTTCCTCTTTCCAATAGAGACACAGACCCCCAGCTTTACAACGACTCGCCACTGCAAAGGCATTACGGTAACCCAAACGCTCCTTGAGAGCCTCCGCTTCATGTTTCTTAATCATTGTCGCCGATATAAAAATAATATCGGGGGCAAAAGAAGCACTCCAGCGTTTTAGCTGGCGAACAGACCGAGGGTTGCCTATCCCTCGACAGTTCCAGCACAATATATTCATAATGATTGGCGGGGTTGGTCCTTGCCAACCTCCGCCTCGATCATGGTGTTTGTTTCAAGATAAGTGCTCTGCTTGAGACGCTTCGTCACACTCATGTCTTCACTAACCTCCATAGCCACAGTTTCATCATGACAACGTTTATTTGTTACAACACATAAGTCTGTTTCCATGAGTTGTAAATCCCTTTGTCCTCCATTTTACCACGAGCTATTCTTTTCCACCCCTTTGACTTAGACTTCACCTCCTGGTCCTGTTTATTACTAGAGAAAACAAAATTCGCATCATGTAAAGTGGGCTGCTTAGCATCACTAAATTCAGTAGTACTAGGAGCCAAAGTCAAAGGGTTAATGGCAGCTTTCTCCCCTCCTTCACTAGGATCCTTTAATGCAAACACTTGATTTTCATGCACATCATTATCAAGGCCATTATTTGGGGAATGAGGGTCATTAAAAGCCAAAGAGATGCTACTGTTAACAACTTCATTGTCCACTATTTTTGGAGCAGTGGAGAATAAGGTTTTCTTACTCGATCTAAATTTCTCATCCTCCTCAATTTCCTTTTGCCTTCCTTTTCTAGGCGTTGCCTTTAAATCTGCACTCCAGCCCACTTTTCCTTGCTTCTCCTCTTCAGGGACAACATGACAATGACGTTCCGAATGCCCCATTACACCGCAGGCAAAGCAAAAAAAGGGAAGTCTTTCATAGGCAAAGTCCACCTGAAATTCACGGCCTCACCTGTCCTTCAACTTACGGTATCGACGTAAAGGTTTAGAGACATCAAGCAACACTCTCACACGCCTATACCTGCCAATCCCGAGAACATCTTCTTCCATCTCTAAAATTTCTCCCATATTACCGATTAAAGCCCTAACTACTTCATCAGTTCTATAGTTGAAGGGGAGATTTTTAATACGAACCCAAAACGGAGAGTGATTAATGGTTACCTAATCAGGTTGCTCTTCACCATCCGCCTTGTTCAACAAAACGAGCATGTTATCAAAACACTATGGGCGTCCTTCGAGAGCTTTGTTCATGTCTCGCCAATGGAAAAATTGGAAAGCATATAAATCAGGGCTTAACACACGGATCACAAGCCCCTTAGTCGGTGCCCAGACAATTGTGATAGTTCTTTTAAACACTTCTACGTTATATGATCTCTCCGTCAATAGTCGACCAAAAAGAACCAGGGAGAGTTTATTTTCAGCACTAGGGTTTAGAGAATTTTGGTCTAAAATAGTATCCTCTTCTTCATCAATAGATAGGTTTGAAACAATATGCGATAACGCCTCAGCCATGGCTAAGGAGCAAAACCGCCGCAGCGGGGAGCAACCAACGATGGGTAGGGTTCGCTACCGGAGTAGGGGAGAGTCCTTTCTTTCAAGGGAGTCGAAAGATGATTACTTGATACACCTAGTTCATTATGCACTCCCTTGATTTTTCCAAGACCTATACCAATTTAGATCTACTAACATTAAGAATACTAAAAGAGGAATAATTTTCTAACATCATACTAATATCGCTAATAATAGTTTTAATGTGCCGATGAGCCTTCGCAGGATCCTTCATGCCTTGGATTAAATTTGCTCAGTCAGTCCAAATTATAATTCTTTCCAGATTTTTTCCTTTTATGCCTTGAAGACCTTTGAGAAGAGCACCAACTTCAGGTTGTAGAGCCGAAGTAGCGAACATTTTTCCATTGTCCATCATAATGGTACGACCCACCTCGGTTAGGACTCAACCATAAGCAGCATTCGCAACCTTCCCCTCTAATTGATTTACCAATTTCCAGGCCCCATCAACTATTAAGGTTTTTGAGTGGATTTCTTGTCCCCAATTTTTGTTTATTATTGTCTTTGGCAGCACAAGCTTGTCTCTGGGCCTAGAGAAGTCTTCATTTCTTTGAATTGTTCTTTTGTGCCAAAAGTATCATACCATCTAGTTCTCCATCTTTCTACTAAGACCAGAGTGTCTTGGATATTTTGTGGATTTAGCCCTTTGAATATGATTTTATTTCTCACAATCCATATGCACCAAAGGTTAACCATGGATTCCTAAATTCTTTCTTCATGATTGTCCTCTAGATTCATTAAGTACCAAAGCCAATTTCTTGACCATTTTGCCACTTTCATTCCTCGAAAGTTAGAGACCAAAATCCCTAAATTTGAACTTTTCCGAACCTTCATGGCCAATTCACAATCTTTGAATAAATGAGTATCCGATTCCTCATCTTCGTTACACAAAGTACAAGGTCTCTCGTTTACGATTTTCCGATTCCTAAGGTTTACTCCGGTAGCCAAAGCTCCGTTAAGTAGCTTCCAATAGAAAAATTTCCATTTTTGCCAAATTTTTTGTTTCCAAAATAGGGAATCATTTTCCCCCACATTCTTTCCATCCAATGGAAAACCAATAGCCCAATTTCACCTCATAGTTGCCATGACTCAGAGGAATCTAGGTAAAATTATCAACATCCGATTTTTTTGGAATATGAACCGCTTTGATAGTTTTGATTGTTGGGTCATCGAACTATTCACTTAAAACAATATAATTCCAGACCTTATCCTCCGAGAATAGCTCCACTACCCTTTTAGGCCCAATTTGTAAATTCTTTCTTTTTTCCAACTTGAACTGTATTCCTTGAGTGTTTCCACACCAAGCATCTTCCAATATTGAAATATCTTTTCCATTTTGAATGATTTTCCCAACACCTGGCGCCATACATTTCACACTACCCATCAAACTTCAAGCTCCCCATGAACTTAAGGTAGGGATTTTTCCTTCAAAGCCTTTTCTTGAACCAATCCTTCGAATACTTTGCTTTAAACATTTTGTTAATCAATAATGATTGATTATTATGAATTCTCCAAGCTTGTTTGAAGAGATTAGCTTGGTTCAAGGATTCCAAGTTTCGTAGACCCAGCTCTCCTTATTCTGATGAGTTTCTAAAAGTTCTCTTTTTCTCCAATAAATTGGTTTCCTATCTTGAATTGAAGCCCACCAAAATTTCAAAAGTATAGAAGAAACTTTATGTAAAATATACTTTGGAAGATTATAGGTAGCCATGATATGTGATGCATATACCGCGAGGATACTATTGATTAGAAGCATTTTCCCTGCATGGTTTAAGTTAGAGAACTTCCATGAAGACACAGTCGAAGCAACTTTTTGAGGTAATGATTGGAATACCTGCTGAGATATACCATCTACATCCATAAGGCAGCCTAAATATTTTCCAAGCTTTTCTTTGTTGCTCACCCCCATTTTTTTAGATAAAAGGCGCATAAATTTTTTAGGCGTATTCCTACTGAAGATTGTGAAAGATTTTTCTTTTATTGATCATTTCTCCCGATAAGTTGTAAAACTGATTTAGCAAATTTTTTAGATTCCAACACTTATCCATATTGCCTTGGATAAAAAAAAAGAGCATCATCTGTGAATAACATATGATTAATTCTAGGCGCTCTTCTTGCAACTTTTAGACCTATGATAAGACCATCTTGTTGGTGCTTGACAAGTTTCCTTGAGAGCGATTCCATACATAAATTGAAAATGCATGGAGATAATGGATCCCCCTGTCTCAACCCCGCATTAGGAACAATTTTTTCCGACGGTTGGCCATTTGTTAGAATTGAATAGGTAACCGAGGTTATGCATTGCATTAACATATGAACCCAAGTAGTAGGAAATCCCATTTTCTTGAGCAAACATTCTATGAAGACCCAATCAACTCTACCGTAGGCTTTGTTTAAGTCCAGATTAAGGATTAGGGAAAAATCCTTTCCTCTTCTTTTTATGAGATTCAGCATCTCATGCGCTATAATGCGAGTTATCATTAATTGAATGCCCCTTGACAAACGCACTTTAGAAATAATATCTCTTAACAAGGGTTGCAATCTTCTAGCAAGACATTTGGAAATAAGCTTATAAGAAGAATTGCATAAGGTAATGGGACGAAATGGACTTACTTGTTAAGGGCGATCCAATTTGGGAATTGGAGTAATAAATGTATAGTTTGTTTCCTTGAGCATAAAACCTCCAATGAGAAAGTTGAGAGCAGCTTGAATGACCTCATCTCCACAGATTTCCCATTTGTTTTGAGGAAAGATTGGAGGAACCCCATCCAGCCCTAAAGACTTTATAGGTTTTAGACTACACATGGCTTCCGTTACTTCCTCTTGCGTGAACGGCTTGTTGATCATGGAAACCGATCCGGATCTAGAACATGCATGTCCTCCAACCAATCATTAATCTCCTTCAAATCCCTTTGTACTTGAGTGTCTCCTCTAAAAATTCCCGAAAGTAATTGACAAATTCTTTTTGAATTGCCGATTGATTTGAGAACCACTCACCTTCTTCATTTTTTAAAGCCTTGATTGCATTTCTAGCTTGTATTGTCTTCACACTCTTGTAATCCCAATTCCCACGAGCCCTTTGTTTCCAAAATTCAAGTTTAATATCTCTAGCCGCACAAATTTTCTTCCTATGCGAACTAACCTTTTCATGATCATTAACATTCTTCACATTTTCTTGAACCTTTGCGAGATCTTCATTCATATCAGATCATTGAAGGAGATGTTCTTTCTTGTAAGACAAACACCATTGTATACATTTGTTTTTAACAAAGTCCAACTTTCTTTGCAAACTAAAAAGAGCCGATCCAATCACGGGTCTGGACCAAGTTCTTCTTATTATGTTATCCACTTCTTCAAAATCCAAGCACCATGCCTCAATCTTTTATGGTCTATTAACTTTCAGTTTCTCCGGATTACAGTCCAAAATGAAAGGACCATGATCCGAGATAAATTTGGAAAAGTTAATAATATGTGCATCTGGAAATGTGATTCTCCATTCATCCGTACAATATGCTAAGTCAAGTCTTTCATAAATTGCATCTCCATCCTCTCTATTATTTTTCCATGTAAAAGGCACTCCATGAAAAGGTATATCAATGAGGTGGCAGTCCATTCTCCATGAACTAAACTCCGTCGCACCTTTCATCATTTGATTTCCTCCTATTTTTTGTGATTGGAATTCTATTTGATTGAAGTCCCCAAACATGATGAGTGGCCCTGGATGGCCCCAAATTATAGCCCTTATAGTATCCCACACATCTTTCTCGTCTTTTAGACATGGAGCCCCATAGACACAAATCACATAGTAGAAAATATTAGATTCATCCTTAACATGACAACAAATATAATTTGCATCAATAAAAAGGAGTGTGACCTCTATCTTACAAGACCAGCACAAAATTAGGCCTCCAAAAAGGCCAATAGAGTCAAAACTAGGGATGCAAGTGGGGCGGGTCAAGTAGGAGACCCGCCCCATCCCCGCCCCAATGGGGCGGGGATGGATCCTAGTTTGTTGGGTAGTAGGGCGGGGATGGGGATGAAAGTTATACCCGCCATGGGTGATGGGGCGGGGGTGGATTTTCAGTTTTCCCCGCCCCATCCCCGCCCCGCTTCGCCCCATTCCCACTCACCCTACATCTTACCCACTTAAAATATTAAATTTTCAACAAATTACAAGTCTATAACACTCTTTAATAGTTTTTCTAGCTGTATATATTTTTTGTTATTAGTATTTGAAATTATATATGCTATATAAGTATTATTTAGTGAGTTTCAAATGAGGATTAAGTGGATGGTGGGGCGGGGAAGGTGGGGATTTGGTGGGGATGGATACCCAAGTGGGTGATGGGGCGGGGATGGTTTTAATTGTGTACATGGCGGGGCGGGGATGGGCAGGAGTTCCACCCCCACCGCGGGGATGGGGATGGGGATGGGCATGAAAAAGTGAGGTGGGGATGGGGATGAGAATGCCAAAATCCGTCCCGCCCCGCCCCAGTTGCATCCCTAGTCAAAACCACCCAATTAGGGAAACCTAGTTTAACTATTACATACTCGAGATCCTTAACAACACATTTTGTTTCAGATAAAAAATGAAAATCTAAATCTTCACTATCGATATCAGCCATTGTAAAAAGGAATAGTAGGGGCATCGGTAGATTTAAGAGCTATCTCCCTTACTTAGCCCAAACTTCATCTTCATTTTGCCTTTGAAAATTTTCTGTGCATTGCTTCGTTTCTTAAAACAAAGAGTTGATGCATCAATATCATTACCCGTTTTACCAAATCCATTCCCAACTTCACTAATAGTCCCAACATTCCTTTTTTTTGTTCTTGGGAAAATAGAAAAATTTTCCCCAAAACTTCCAGCCCAATTCCCCACACGACCCATTTCTTTTAACTTCTTTCTCTCTCTTCTTTCTTTCATTTTTCACAACACCGAGTACTTTTCTTATGGACTGAATAGCTAGGCCTGCCCATGTTTTGGTTTGACGAAATTAAAGAGAGGTTCCCATCCCTTGATTTCCCATCAATAACCATTTTATCTAAGTCCATTTGCATGGTCGAATTCGTAGAATAGAACACATCTTCCAAGGTTAAGTTAGGCTCTTTTTCTATTGGATTAGGAGGGCTAGAGATAGGTTGAATTTTCGCATAGCTTGATGATCTGAAACCTAGAATTGAATAAGGAAAAGCATGGGTCTTTTTTGGGCTTACATAAAAGGGATTGTTTTCTTTTTCTAGATTTGGGAGAAGTTAAAAAGGCCTAGATTTGGGAAAGGTTTCAAAGGTTCTATGGTAGGAATGTGAAAGAATCGGAAGAATCTTCACTTGAGCGCATTATAGATAGAACTGGGCTTGGACTTGCCGGGGTTGGAGGGAAAGGAATTTATAGTAATTTGTGGCTAGGATTAAGGCTATATGGGCTGGGGGGGATAAATGGGTCTTGGAGTGGGTTGGCTGGTAGCATAGCCTATCCGTATCAAACAACGTAATCCACTCGTCATCCTCAATTTGAAAATCCAACTCAGCAGTTTGACTCTCCATTTTTAGAGGGAAGAGGATGTTTTCTATAACAAGTAGTTCAGCAGTGTTTGGGGAATATTTGTGATGTTGATGAGTCAAGGAAAACTCAAGAGGATATAAATAGGGACCTAACAATAGTGCTTGAAATGGCATAGATGAGGAGAATTTATGACCATTAATAGGATGGATTTTTGCTTTTCAGACGGAACCAGGCTTCGACGGCTTTGAAGGAAAAAATGGCTTGATTTATAGGGGATAATAACTGGTCTCCACTTAAAAATTGACTTTGTCTCCTTTTCCCATTGCAAGTTACTCCGACTAATGAATGGAAGTTGAGATAAATGAGGGTTCAAATTAAATAAAGTAGGAGATGTCGGGGAGAAGTATTTGGTCGATAGTTCACAATCCCTTTCAACAGCTAAGTCTAGGACTCTTAATTTTAACAAATGGCCTTTTTTTTCCACCAAAGAGGTTGGCAATTGAGAAGGAATTTAATGAGGTGTTTTTAGAGTCAAATTTTTTCTCAAAATAATTCTTAGACCGTCCCTCAAAAGATATGAAAGAATCTCCAACCTCCATCAATCAATTATGAACATGGTGCTTTAATTTTGATCTTTTCGAAGAATGATACCAGGAATCATGATACTTCTTTTCTTGGAACGATTATAATTCGAGTAATGTTTCTTTTTTCCATTCTTGGAAGAACTGGCATTCTTTTTTCCGGAAGCAGAGTGAGTTGATCCTTCAGTTTTTGTGATCAATTTTACTTGGTTCATTGAATCTTCTTCTAACCCAAGAGGTTTGATTTGGCCGGAAGAGTTATCATCACTTGCTTGAAGTATCGAGTCTTCCCTCCTTCGTTTCTTCGAACACCCTGATTCTTTTAAAGCGAGAAGAAGGACTGGATAATTCAGATTGGGATGATGAATCCGAAAAACCCGAATCAAAAGGGATGTAATCGAAGGATGACCCGTTAAATCAAACCTCAAGGTTCTTAGAATTTCAAGCCTTCTAAGCCCAATAATCATATTCGAATAACATGGGGCTAAAAGGGTAGTCAATCTTGAGATTTCTTGGGTTAAAACACACTTCACCCATTCTTTTCTCGAGCGACGATGAGCCTCCGATAAAGAATACTTACAGGTTCCTGTTTAATGACCAATTTTCCCACAATTCTTGCGAGAAGATGAAAACTCCCTCATAGCGAAAATCCACCCAATGAAACAAACTGGGTTGATATTCGTAAAAGAAACTCGGAATAAGGGGTTTATCTATTTCAATAAACACTTTAGCTCTAAGAAAAGCTTTGGGACCATCTTGTAGGGATGCAACATCAAATCTAATAATTCTTCCTAATCTCTCTAGTGCTCTAGAGGCGATATGAGGGTGGTTTGAGGTTAATGGAATACTTTCTACTCTCACCCATGTGGAACATTTGAGAAGTTAAGACTCCTAATTGAAGCACTAGCAAACCAGCATCTAAAAATTAATAAGGCACCTTGGAAGCATGCATAACCTTTTGACAAAAGATTATCCCTATCATCTATATGGGTACAATAGAAGAAGAAGACATTACCCGATTTTTCAACTTTGATCTTTTCATTTGATATCCAACATGAACTCACCCAATTATGGATTTGAGTGGCTAAGAATTTCCTGCTATCTTTGAAATTTCCCATAACCGCCATTGGGTATACCACATCAGATTGCAACATATCACCCACTCTAGAATGAATCTTTGGCCCCATCCTTTTTAAGCTTTCTTCCAAAACACTAGTAGAGAAAAGTTGATTTGCGTCTCCTGAATTGCGTCGCACAACAAGTAAAACAACGCAGAAGTGTAGGAGAGCACCATTTGCGTTGGACATTTATGGCATCCAACGCAAATCATGATTTATATGCGTCGGATGTGTCCCACATTCGATGCAAAAAAGTGCATTGCGTCAGACTCCGATCAATGTTCGACACAAATCATGAAAGACAATTTTGCGTATCCAACGTTTTGCATCGGATCTGGAAGCCTATCCGACGCAAATGGGTTTTAAGAGTCTTATTTAGTATACGATGTGCGTCGGACCATATAGTCCATGCGACGCACATAGCATGAGGCCCGCTTTGTATACCATGTGCGTCGGACCTTTTAGTCCATGCAATGCAGATAGCATGAGGCCCGCTTCCTTTGCAAACCCTACCGCAATTCACGAATTCATTTCATTCACATCACCCAACCGTCATTAAGTCCCCCCCCTCTCTCCCTCTCCATCTCTCTTTCTCATATATACCAATTACCACCACTTCTTCTCCTCTTTCTTCCTTCATAATTCATTAACACAATTCATCAATTCATCAACACATATAATTCATTTTCCCCAAATTGAAGGAGACGTTCGAATTCACTTTTCTTGAATTCAAGAACGAGAAGTTCGAATTTTCAAAAATCCAGAATTGAAGAAGAACGAGAATTGAAGAAGTTTATGAACGAGAATTGAAGAAGAACGAGAAGTTCGAACAAAATGAAATAGTTGTATGTTTAAATATATTTATTTTCACTTTGTATATTTATTTTGGCGATTTAGATCTGGATTTGATTTTTTTTAGGTTCAATTTTTTAATTTCGTTTTGTACTAGTCCCTTTGTGTTTTCGTTTTTTGTATGTAAGATTTGATTTTTTAATTTTTTTAATTTCTTAATTTTGTACTGATTTATACTAAAAATGGTGGAAGTGAGGAAGATGAAGTTGGGTTCACAAGGTTTGGAGGTTTAAATTCAAGGGGTTTTTTTTTCCTACCAGATCTGATTGCTCCCAACCAAGGAGTTTTTTTAGTGGAAGAAGTATTGTTAATAATATTCTCTTATGCCAAGATTTGGTAAAGAGATTCAATAAGAGACACAACCAAGTGCCAGGGGTGATGATGAAGATAGATCTTAGAAAGGCCTATGATCCTATAGAGTGGCAATTCTTGGAAGATCTGCTCATAGCTTTGAACTTCCCTACTCCTTTCATTCACTGTGTGTTGGCGTACATTAAAACTCCCAAGTTTACTTTGTTGATAAATGGAGGAACATAAGGTTTTTTCCCTGCAAAAGGGGGTTACAAGGGGATCCCTTGTCTCCCCTCTTTTTTGTGCTTTGCATGGATTATCTATCCAGGATCATGGCTTATATTGGTGATATGAATGCTTTTAAACACTTCATTGGGAGTTCCAGTTTGAGAATGAATCATATGTGCTTGCTCTTCTGTAAAGGTACTCAGTCTACATATCTGATGCTGCAAGGGCTTAAATTGTTCTCAGAATCCTCAGGGTTGAAGGCTAATAATAGCAAATCAGCTATGTACTGCACAGGGATCCAAGAGGGGGAAAGGCTTTGTTCATGAGGAGTTGCCATTTAAATACTTAGGAGTTCTAATCTCCCCAAAAAATTAAAGGCAGCTGATTGTGAGATTCTTGGATAAAATGACAGCGAGGAAAAACATATGGAGTACAAGAAATCTCTCGTTTGCAGGGAGAGCTCGGTTAGTGGATGCAGTGTTGATGAGCATTCACAACTACTGGTCACAAATTTTCATTCTCCCAGTGTAATACCCCATATTTTTGAGTATTTATTCAAGTAATTAATATATTTATTTTCTAAAATGAATATTTTAAGCAAAGCGTATTTTAATATTTTCATTCGTTTTAAATAATTTTGGCGAGAGATGACGCCAATATTGGGTTTGTCAAACTTTTGGGATTAAAATACTAGTCAAAAAAATTAAAAAAAAAAAAAATTTTTTTTTTGGGCCATATTTTTGACGGGAATCTATAGTAATGGGGAGGGGGTTTTGTTTCCTAAAACTTCCAAATTTATTATGGATGTTACAAATCTTGGTTTAATCTCCTAATTTATGGTGAAGGTTACAAACTATTTAATTTTGGAAATTAAGTACTACCTATTCTACTCCTATAAATACCCCATGCCTTAAGCCATCTTTTCCACACAAAAACTTTGAAGAATTCATACTCTCTTACTTCAAGGTTCTTCCTTCTCTTCTTATCTATTCTAGTTTTATATTTCTTATTTATGTTCCAATTTTCTTTGGTTTAAGAAAAAGATTGTTATGTTTCTTACTCAAAAATATCATGCTCATGACAAGTTATTCATGTTTAAGTTCATGTGATAAGTTACTTATTAGATTTTTATATTATGGGTTTGTTAGGAGATCGTTCAAGATTAAGACTAAGTGGAGATACTAGTATACTCTTTGTGCAAGATCAAGGTACGTTATGTAGCTAGATCTTTTGAAATGTGGTTTTATGTGATAAAGTTGTTTATTGATTTAATGGCTGGATTGGTTTAGAAATTTAGTTTAAAATGGTTACAATATTTTATTATTCACTCTTGGAAGTGAAAAGAAGGAATGATTTTATCAATCAATTTTATATAGAAGTTTTGTTATCCTTTTTGGAAAATTAAATTATTTTTACAAGGAAAGGTTGATTGGTTTTTATGAACTTTGAATGTTCAAAAAGTTGTTTATGAGAAAAGGAGGTTTATTCATGACTTACAGGTTATAATATTATTATTACCGCTTAATTAATATCAAGAGCTTCAAAGTCCACTTGTTGGCAGTTATAGTTACCCCTTGATATAGATCCGTGATGGGATGACTAGCTTGGGGTGTGTGCACACTTAGCAAAATAGAAAGGGAGATAAGAAGAGGAATTGTTTTCAAGATTATTTTTAATCCAAATTATTTGGAAAGAGTTTGTTCTTAAAAGGTTATTCTTGAATTATTAGTGATGGAGTTTTCAAAATGAAAAATGTTGCAAACTAACAAATGTGAAACTGATCTAGTACATTTCGTACTCAGTTTTATACTGACGCGTATTTCCTTTTTCCTATTTGGCTTTGCCCTGTTTACATTTTTGGTAAGAAGTTTTGCATGTGAATTTTGGATGTGCATGGGAGCATACTAGGAAGGTGTTGTAGCCTAAAAATCTACGGCTCATTTAAAGACACTTGGGCTCATCAGAGCCGTACATGTGTCCTCACCTAATAATTAAAGAAAAAAGATATAAACCTTGGGTTTTATTCAGTTGGGGGAAAAAGGCTTACTTTCCTGGCCCAAAAGATAGTCAGAGCCCAGCCCCTTGTAGGTGCACTAGAGGAAAAAACGTCAAATGCTGCAACAAAAGGGCTGCGGTCAGGCCCAAAACCGCAGTCCTTAAGTGAAAGGCTGAAAGGCTGCGGTTTTGGGCTTGAGCGCAGCCCTCGAGCTTCATTATTCTTTTTCTCCCGCGTTTATAATGCATTCCCAAGGGCTGCGGTTTTGGGCTTGACCGTAGCCCTCGGGCTCTATTATTCTTTTTCTCCCACGTTTATAATGCATTCCCTCCTCCTCCTTCCTTCCTCAAACAGTGAAAATAATAGTCTAACCCTTAACACTCACACCCCGCCCCTCTCTCTCTCACCTCCTCCTTTATTTCTCTCTCCTGAACCCTAATCTCTCTCCTCCTTTTCGCCGATTCACTCTCTTTCGATCACCAAGAACCCTAATTTAACTTCATCCATCTCAGGCTTCATCGTTACCGAATTTTAGGGTTCTAATTGTAGGTTTTCTTCGTTTCGTCCTCCATTTATGTGAATCAATCGAGCTCGAAGTTAGCGATTATTGAAGGTTTTGTTGTGATAAGTGGATAATCAGTGAGCGAAGAAGTAAGTGATTTTGATTGAAGTTTTCGTAAAAAAAAAAAAAGAAATTAAGGAGAAGAGAGAAAGAGATGTACAAAGACCGTGGATCAAAAGCAGAGATGGGAGCTGTGGATCGGAAAAGGATCAATGAAGTGTTCGATAAAAACAGCATAAAACTTTCAGAGTTGCCTTCAAAACTGCAAATCCCTCACTTCACACCTCCTTCTCCTGCACCGCCTCTTCAACGGTTAGTCTTCTTCACTTCTTTCTCAATTTATTTATTTTTCTTTCTATTTTACTCTTTAAAACAAATTGGAAAAGGGAAAAATGAAAATTAGGGTTTCAATTATGAATTTTTTATGCTTTGTTATATATGTTATCAACTGTATGCTTTGTTATATATATTGTCAATTGTGACATGAATGGCTATGATCTATGTATTGAAATCAATTTGATTTCGTATGTGAAATTGAGTTATGAATCGGGAAATTTTTTTTCTTTCTTTTTAATTGGGATTTTTTTAAAAAAATTGAACTCTAGTAATCTAATTCTCAATGAAAAATCGTTATTATTGTCATTGATTTGTTTGTTCAATTCATTTGTTAAGTAGTTAAAATTCTATATAATTTTAAGTTTGTAATTTCGGTTATACGGTAGGGAGCTCTATGCTCAACGGGTGATCGGCGGCAGCGCGAATTAATAGTTTAGAATCTCAATTTTGTTATAATAAAGCATAAGAATTCCTTGTTTTTATTCATCTATAAGCTGTTGAAGAATTCTTTAGAGAAAAGGCACTTTCTTATGCTTCAGATGTTACTGATTCTATTGAAAACCTTGACGTCCACTTTCAGTTGTATTGATGTTAAAAACGTGATTAACTTTCAGTTGTGTGGGTTCTAAGTCCAATGAAAGAGGTGATGGTGTCCCTGTTCGAGTCGCTTGTAGGGCTAAGATACAAGTGACGTTCTTTGATTCAAATACTTGGTGGTTCTGTGTTAGTTTCTAGCTTTCCTTTAATACTCCCCGGAAGTCCCTTAAGCATTTTTCGGTTTTTCCTTTGAGGTTGGTATCTAAGCAATATGATATTGTTAAACTTTTCGTTACATAATTTGATGTATCAACTATCAGCAAGAAAGTGATCTTTTTTATTTTAGGAGATCAGAATCATTGTTGCTTGTATTGGATAGAAGAGATGATGCAGTTACTCCATTGCTTAATCAATGGATATACCAGGTATCATAGAGCTGTGCAGATCAATGTGTTGTTGTGTATGTTGTCTAGCTAGTCGCTTCAATGCTTCTTGGTACCATATAATCCTAACGTTTGATCAATAAATGTCTTCATTAACCTAATTACGTCTTGGCTATATTTGATTATGGTCAAGCCTGACAAAATGTTTTAATTGTTTCTTTTTGGAGTGTCGGGTTTTGGCCTAACAAGTAAAAGTAGGATGTATCTCCTTGAGAACACAGGTACCATATTTCTTTTCTTTCAACTTGTAAGTTGTAGTATTTCAAGTTTGTCTGTTCTTTTCCGTGTTTCTTTGAAATAATGGGTATGTATGTTTTGGTGTTCAGGGGATTTTGTAAGACCAAATGGACTCCAAGAAGGGGACTTCATTGTAATATATTCAGATGTTAAATGTGGCAAATATGTATGTTTCTCTCTCCTCCCATGTTTTCCTCTGCTTTTTTTGCAACTTCTACAATGTAATCACCTATTGAGATGTTAGGCAAACTATATGTATGCCTCTCTTATTTCCACATTTATGTTTTCCTCCCAACTTGTGATGTGTTGGGAAATTTTTTCGACTTTTGCTTTCATTTCTTCAACTTGCACAATAGATCTCTAAGCTTACTGTTTGCAAGTTGCAACTGAGACATTATCAGACAGCTTCTAGTGTTGTCTATACTTGAATATCAAATTATTAGGAACTTTTTTGTATTGTAAGGAAGTATATCTTAATACTTGCTATGGAAAATCTAGCATTTAACATCTCTCTCTTGTTATGCTTCCGGTTTCTGCTTAATGATAACCCGATCGTTAGGAGATAATGGTCATGCGTACTACTATCTTAGTAGGACCGGAAAAAAGTTATTAAATTTATGGAAATCATTGTACTGTTGGGTGATCTTTTAACATAATTATTGTGAAGTTGTGACCATTAATTGTAAATCTGATATATTGATTTTTGTATCTGTGGAGGGACCCTGGATATGAAGCGAAGAGGAGAGAATTATTGTTACATATTAGCTTGTAATAATGTATCTCTAGAGTATGAGAAAAGGTATGTCTTATTCTAACTCATTTAATGTGCTCTTTTTTTTTCGAGTTATGTTTTAGAAATTAGAAACCTTTTACCCCGAAGTTGATTGTTCGAGGATGAACCTTATTTATCCCCCTTTCCCCCTTAGTTGAAGATGATTGTTCGAGGAATTAGTATGGGCATTGTAGCCCCCTTTGGGATCATGGTGCTGGTTTTGTTCAATTGTTTTTGACCGTTATTACTTGCTTTATGCTTAAAGTTGGTGAATTTAGTTAATTATTGGTATTTGTGTGATTTCTTGGCCTAATATGCATCTAAGTGATTGTTTTTAGGGCTTTAATTGTTTGATCCATGGTTAAGTGGTTGTTTTCATAACTTTAATTGCTTAATCTATCTATTTAATCTGCAACTTTTTCATGTTCTTTTCAATCCTTAAAACAACTTTCCTAAAATGCAAAATCTATGGATTCGTAACTGGAATTTATTTCCCAGCAGGATTCTTGAGAGATTATAAATATCAGAGCTCACACAAAAATATACTAATTCCTACCTGTAAGGGATAACTGTTAGTTGATAATAGAAACACATTCCTAGGTAGGCATTAAACTCTAAGGTCAATGACATTGAAAAAACATGGGGTCAAAGATCACTTGTAGCTCAATAGGCTAAAGCACCTCTTCAGTAAGCAGATGGTCTTGCATTTGACTCTCAAGTCTCAAGTCTCAACGTGAGCATTTACTCTCTTTTTTTCCACTAGTGAACTTAGCCTCCTTACAACCATCCTTTAATTGAAACTGTTGCGAATTTTTCAAAATCTCCACTATAACACAAACTAATACAACTCAATGTCAAACGCGCAAATTCAGACAAAGTAGAATCTCAACACAAACAGACCAAATTAGATTCAAAAACTAAAGCCAAACAAGACCTTAAGAGTGAGCTTAGTTGAACAAACACATCAATCATAAAAATAAAACTCAAACAAATATTGGAGGGCAGCAAAGATATTCTTTGCACAAAGATCAGAAATCTTATAAAGCTATAGAACAGGATAAAAATAAATTTGCATTCACATGACTCCTGAACAAACAAGTAGTGAATAGAATATAATTCCGTGGCAGGGCAACAAGAAATAAAATCAATGCAATTAAATTAATGATCTCGTAAGTTGTAACAACAACACAACAGGTAGTGCAGCAAGCGGCGCACACTGGCAGTTGTTGCTACAGCTCTGCAGACAGCAGCTATGAGTGGCTCCCACGGTCGGCGACTTCCCCACATTGGTCCCACTTACCCGACCCTTAAAACTTTAACTTGGAACACCTTCGGACCTAACCTAACCCTTAGAACTTTCCAAAAACAGGTAGTTCTTTATCCCCAAAACAGACAAACAGTGCGATAAATTAAAACAAGTTCGGATTTTAGGTTCCTTATTTTTGGAAATGTTGTATTGATTTTTTTACAAGGACAACTTTACACCATAAATAGCTTCTCTATTGGCCCTAACTCCTTATCTTGATTTGTGACTCACCCAACTTTTGGTGGTTGTTTCGAGCAGTTTGCTTTTTAATTCTAGTTCAGAAGAGATAAAGCCATATTCAAGCACCAAAGAATCTGATGCATTGAAGAAAGGGTGTGTAACCCAACCCAACTTTTGGTGGTTGTTTCGAGCAGTTTACTTTTTAATTAAATTGAACTATAATCTTATGTTTACTATTACAGGAGTATAAATGAAGCTCTCATAATGCAAACCGAGGTGCAAAAACAGCTGCATGAACAACTTGAGGTTGGTTTAGTTTCTCATGAACACTAGAAAAATTGAGCCATAGAGACTTAGAGCGCATCGGTAATAGTACACAAGCCTATGTACTTTGCTCTGACTTTCTTGTGCATACAGGTGCAGCGAGCACTTCGGGTATGCATTAAAGAACACGCACGATCCTTGTCATCAGTTACTAGTGAAGAGGCAGAACACACACACTCTCTCTGATCTTAGTCCTGGTTCACCACTGCTGAATCCAAAACAGATTCCTCATCTACATTGCCATCAAACCACACAGTTGAGTGGTATCAATTTGAAGATTACAAGTGAAGGAACTCTTTATCTTTTGTTACACTAGTTTTGACACTAAAATGTAACTCGGTCAATATTTTCATTATATTTGTATGAATAACATGAATTGCAATGAAAAGTGATGCTTATATATATATAACTGTTTTTGGATCATTTAGGACTAGTGTTGGCCCTTAACCGCAGCCCTTAATCCACCAAGGGCTGTGGTTTTTGCCTTGACCGTGACCCTTAACGCTCTAAGGGCTGCGGTTAAAACCCCATGACCCTTCCTAAATTCCAATGGCTGCTAGCCCAATGGCTGCGGTCAAAAACGCGACCCTTGGGCCCCTTTTGACCACGACCCTTGAGCTTTTTTCCTCTAGTGGTGGCTGCAAGTGAGTGGTTGATAACCTCTTACTTATCATGGCTGCCACGTGTCGGGATCGATTGCTTAGCCAATCGAGACCACTATTCTAGGGTAATTTTTAAGGTTCGTTGTCATCTTGCAATCACTATAAATACCCCGAAATCGGGAGAAAGATCATTCAATGCAAACAGTGCAAAGTTACTCCGTAAAAATACTCTCTCACTTTCTCTCTCTAGGTCTACTTTTTCTTTACAACTCCTGAGTAGTATCCCTTTCGCCCTTCAACTCAGTTGAGACGGCGTCAAGGACCATTTTCGATCGGTCTTGCTCCATGTAAAAACTGGTTGATGGTAACAAGATAGTTCTTATTTGCGGACTCCGGGTTTGCTGATCTCTTCTCCAAGGCCTCCGGTGGCGGCGATGGAGAGTATTGGCCATCTCAATGTCATGGATGGCCTTGTCGCTACCGTCATAACAAGGTGGACGAGTTGCTTGTTCACCTTTATAAGCTATCTCGCCCACTCTTCGGTCCGGCATCTTTGCGAGCAAAAAGCTGGAACAATGAAAGCAAAACAAGTCATTAGACGAGTTACAAAAAAAGAGGAAATTTGTACAAGTATAAAACAAAAGCGGCAGCAAGTTATATCTCAGCGGCAAGTTGAGACATGTAGCGCACATGCCCGGATGATGCTCCCCTTAATCCTTTAGTATGGGACTCAGAGTAACATTTGAAGAGCTTCTGCTTAAGCCGATCTCTTTCTGCTTTGGACATTTTGGCAAAGGCAGTAGAAGACTCCTCGTCTGAATCTATGGTGGGAGTAGGCGAGGGTAAAGGCTGGTCCTTTGCCCTTATACGAAAGGGGGAGTCGGTTATCTTGATTGGAAAGACAATGGCTTATCTATTGGACGGACTCATGGACCGTCCGCCGACCCGCACCGTCCTAACTATGTTTGGATAATACGACTCACCGGGACGAGATGGAGGTCGTCCTAGCAGCTAGTGGCATCTGCGATACCGGCTTCGCTACCGAGTCGCTGAAGCCTGAGTAGTTCTCAGTAGCCGTCCTAGGCTCCGGAATCACCAAAGCCAAGGTCGACTCTGGCTTGAAGAGCGCCCATCCGACCAGCAGGATCCGAGTTCTTCTCCCCCTCGGTAGGGACAGCAGTGGAAGGCTCCTCTTTCAGGACTTTGTCCTTCGTAGGAGGCATGGTCTTCTCTCCAACTCCACCAGCTGGAGTAGTCTTCTCCGTCTTCTTCCAGGTATAACCCTTGACCTTTTTAGCCGGAGGTTGGTGCTGCGAGTAGTGGTAGGCCTCTTTTTTGGACGATGAGGACTTACCGGGAGGAAGTTTGTTGGTAGGGGCATTTTTTGCAAGAAATGAACAAGTTATAATATTGGTCATCCAAATAGAAAAAGCTATAAACTATTCATAAGGCTACAGACGAGAATCACCCAAAGAAGGAAGGCGACCTAGAATGGACACCCCCTTTCCTAAGGGAACCTCGTCCAAAGAAATTTTCGCACACAGACGAAGGTGATGCAAAGAAGGAAGCCGTCCAAAAGTGGACGGACTAAAAAGATTTCCGTCTAAGGACGGGGAAATCGGCTCTTCGTCCGATATTGGAATTCAAAGTTCCTCGGGACGAGAAGGGCCCAAAGTAGGTGGCCGTCCAAGCATGGACGCTTTCTTTCTTCGGATGATTCTCGTCCAAAGACTGATAACAAACTTGGACGAATCCAAATCGTGCTCGTCCAAAGCCGTTCAACATCTCAGACGAGACTGGCCCAAAGAAGGTGGACGTCCAGGCTTGGACGCTTTCCTTCTTTGGGTGACTCTCGTCAAGGGTTGTAAGTTAATCCTTGACGAGGCCGAATGATCCTCGTCAAAAAAAAAAAAAATTTACCATTGTTTCAGCCCTTTTCTCAGCCTTTGCTCTTGGCGTACTCCTTCCATAAGTTGTGCGTGAATTTCGATATGCTTATATCCCCCGTCCAAGAATGCTTGAGACGTGTTACGCCGAGTCCGCAAAAAAGAGAAGAAAGGGGGATAGTCCGATATGGACTATGGACGAAGCATTTTACTTGGGAATTTGAATGTATACCTCTATCTTCGGCCAACCGCAAGCCGGCGGCGACCAAGAAATCGTCCTTGTAAAACATTTCCTTAAACGGTATCCAGTTAGTTGGTCGCTTAGAGGATGGCTGGCCGGGCACTGGAGTACTCCTTTATTCTGAAGTACTCTACTACCTTCTCGTCATAATGGTCCTCCAACTCCAGCCAGGACTACTTTCGTCCGGTGTTTGTGACGGCTCGGTTATAGAATCGGAAGCCCTCCATGGCAGAGTCGTTGGCCGCCCTTAGAAAGATAAAGTCGGCCTTCCATTCATGCATCTTTGACGGCTTGCCCCGGGCGGTTAGAAAGCCGGGGCGGTTGCGAGATGCTGAGCCATGTTCCATCCACGGCGGCGGGAACCTTAGCCGCATAATGAATATGGGTGAAGGCTTGGATAGAGAGGGCCGGGCCGCGCAACTCTGCATGACGGCTATAAACGTCGGGACGTTGTGCCGGGCATTTGGAGCCGGTTGGTTGTGGCCGATGTTGTAATAGCGAAGCACTTATTCTATAAAGTAATGGAGGGGGAACCTTAATCCCGCGTCCAAGGCCAGCTTGTAGACGGCGAAGTGATTTTTAGGAGCGCTCAAAATGGTGGCCTCCTAATTAGGGATGACGAAAGAAAAGCCCTGCATGGGCATGAAATTGGACAAATAACTAGGGTCCGGTCCTATTTTTTCTAACCATTTGCGATTGGCCAAAATAAATGCGGGGTCAGAAAGGGGACCTAGGCGTCTTCTAATCTCAGACGAAGTAGTGGAGGCTTCGTCGACTCATCAGCGGCGCTTGAGAATCACTTGTCGTTATTGTCCTCGCCGGTTTCCTCCATCTCGGTGTCTAGGCCGGACAAAGCGGCTCGGGATTTATTTGGGAGCCCTCAAAGCTGCGGCTAGGGGAAAGAGGACCGCCCAAAGGCCCGGCACTTTGGATCTCTCTCGTCTCATCCGGAACTCGTCTAGTAGGTTCCTCCATGTGCGAACTATGTGATGGGATTATTTCCTTTCGTCTTAGATGTGTCGTTTGCTTGACGCGCACCCAGATTACCTGCACGAGGTAAAGGCTGGGTCGTCGACTTTCTCGGCCAAAACCACAAAAAAATATATACTCGACCCGAAGAGGTCCAACTCTAGAATGTGCCGAAGAAGAAACACTCTCGGTTCTAGGGTCAAGACAAGCTCTTGGTCGGCTAGGATTATTTGACGAAGAAGATTCCATTTTATTGATTTTCTAAGAGAAAAATAAAGAATAAAAGAAAGAAGAAAGAACAAAGAAAAGATACTCTTTGAAACGCCCGGACGATTTGGTGAAGAAGGTGGAGGGCTGGACGATCACTCTCTCTCTCTAGAAAAAATTGCGAGCTTCTCTCTCTAGAAAAATTCTCTGAAGGTGTGAAATGATTTAATGTGCTCACCCCAAGGGTATATATAGGAGGGTAAGAAACGCATTTAGCGGGTAAAGGATGACCGAAAAAAGGTGTAAAACGGTCGATCATGACCGGTAAAACCCAGGAAAGGGCGCGTCGCTGCCTCCATTTTTGAATTTGAATAAACTACCTTGAGTAAAAGCGTGTTAACCGTTAGGTGGGCCAACAGTGAAAACCCTTTTAGTGGCAAATGTTATAGCCTAAAAATATACGGCTCCTTTAAAGACACTTGGGTTCATCAGAGCCGTACATGTGTCCTCACCTAATAAATAAAGAAAAAAGATATAAACCTTGGGTTCTATTCGGTTGGGGAAAAAGGCTTACTTTCCTAGCCCAAAACAAAGTCGAGCCCGGCCCCTTGTAGGTGGCTGCAAGTGAGTGGTTGATAACCTCTTACTTATCATGGCCTGCCATGTGTCAGGATATGATTGCTTAGCCAATCAGTGACCACTATTCTAGGGTGATTTTTAAGGTTAGCTGTCATCTTGCAATCACTATAAATACCCCTGATATCAGGAGAAAGATCATTCAATGCAAACAATGCAAAGTTACTCTGTAAAAATACTCTCTCACTTTCTCTCTCTAGATCTACTTTTTCTTTACAACTCCTGATATCTGACTTAAGCTTCGGAGGGGAACCACCACCCAAACCTCCGGGGGTGGGTCCCTTTTTGCGGGTTTGGGAACGAAGCTCGAGGCTTGGACTAAGTTGATTCGGACATTGTTGCCTAAGTCTCCAAGTGAAAAACATCTAAGGGATACTAGTTTACTTGCTAGACAAGAAAGCTCAACATATAGCTTACTTGTTGGACAACGAGAGGACTAAACGAAGGGGATCTTCACTTAGATTAATGCGTTTTTATTTAAATCTTGAGACAATATTTACTTTTATTAATAAAGAAGTATTATTATTTTTGGTGAAGTCTTCCGCTGTAAGTTATTTTGTTAGTTAGTAGTTGGTTGCCGAAAGCGTGTTAGTCACGTGGCGGTAATACTCCTAAATACTCAAATTAATTACTAAACTATTTATTTAAAAGCGAGTTTTCTTGGGTTAGTTGGTTACTATTGAAGATTGGTGAAGGATTTCTCGAAGATCTCGAGACCAATGACTAGCTTGATGAAGAAAGAATGTAAGTTTGTCTAGACTCCGAGTGTGAGGAAGCTTTTTCGGCGTTGAAGGAAAGGTTGACTACAACACTGTTTTGGCTCTACTACGATGAAAGTCGGCGGTTTGATGTTTATAGTGATGCTTCGAAATTTGGGTTAGGGTGTGTATTGATGCGAACGGGGAAGGTCATCGCTTATGCTTCTAGGCGGTTAAAACCATATGAGGTGAATTGTCCAACCCATGATCTTGAATTAGGCTGCAATAGTGTTTGCTTTGAAGATATGGCGACATTACTTATATGGGGCAACGTGTAAGTTGTACACGGATCATAAGAGCTTAAAGTATATTTTCACTCGGAAGGAGTTGAACATGAGGCGGAGGAGGTGGTTGGAGTTGATCAAGGATTATGATTTGGAGATCGGTATCATGAAGGGAGAGCTAATGTTGTTCTTTGATGCATTGAATCGAAAGTCGAGTCATTCGGTTAATGCAATGGTGCTTTGCCTAGTCGAGTTATGTGTAGAGTTTCGAAACTATCGTTGGAGGTCTTTGGAAGAAGGAGGTGTTGAAGAATTGTTGGGTTCTTTATCGGTTCGACCCTCAATCTATGATGAGATTAAGGAAGGTCAATCAAAGGATGAAAAGTTAGAAAAGATTCGAGAGAAGATCTAGGTTGGTCGGGTGTCGGATTTCCCGGGATATGATGATGGAAGTATCTGGTTCAAAGGGAGGTGGTGTATACCAAGTAATAGAGAAGAGTTGAAGATGAAATTAATGGAAGAATCTCATAGCTCACCTTATTACAGTACACCCCAGGTGGTGATAAGTTGTATAAGGACATTAAACAAACGTTAAGGTGGCCATACATGAAGCGAAAGGTAGAAAGGCGAGGCTTTATCACATGCTTTCAAACGAGGCACGGCGAGTTCGTGGCTAAGTGTCTCACATGCCAAAAGGTCAAATTTGAGCACAGAGGCCGCAATGGAAGGTTCGGCCTTTGGATATTCCGATTTGGAAATGGGATTCTATATCAATGGATTTTGTGTACGCATTACCAAGGACTAAGGCTAGAAATGATACGATTTGGGTGGTGGTGGATCGTTTAACTAAATCCGCAACTTTCACACCTATGAAGAGTACTTGGTTGATGGATCAATTGGCTAAAGCATATGTGAAGTGGGTGGTGAAATATTATGGTGTGCCTAAGGACATTGTTTCGGATTGTGATTCGCGATTCTTGTCCAACTTTTGACAAAGTTTACAGAACGCTTTAGGTACTAATTTGTTAATGAGTACAGCTTTTCATCCGGCTACAGATGGGCAAACAGAACGAACGATTCAGACTTTAGAAGACATGTTGCGATCTTGTGTTATGGAGTATCGGGGGTTCGTGGGAGGATTTCTTGGATTTAATAGAACTTTCCTACAACAATAGTCATCATGCAAGTATTGGTATGGCTCCGTTTGAGGCTTTATATGGTCAGAAGTGTAGAAGTCCAGTATGCTGGAATGATATTAGTGAAACTGTGGTGCTTGGACCCGAGTTCCTCGAAGAGACGGTGAAGCAAGTGAAAGTGATTCAAGAAAAGATCAAGGCAGCTCAAGATCAGCAGAAAAGTTATGCTAATTTGAAGCGAAGGGATGAAGAGTTTCAGGTTGGAGAGAAGGTATTGTTGAAAATATCTCCAATGAAAGGGGTGATGCGATTTGGGAAGAAGGGAAAGTTAAGCCCAAAGTATATCGGGCCATATGAGGTGTTAAAGAAGATAGGGAAAGTGGCATATAAGTTGGATTTGCCAAATGACTTAAATCGAGTCCATGACGTATTCCATATATCTCATTTAAGGAAGTATATTCCAGATGTGTCTCATGTGCTGCAACCTGAGACCATTGAATTAGATGATAGTTTGTCTTACGAGGAAAGACCTGTAAGAATCCTTGATATTAAAGTTAGAAGTACTTGGACTAAGGATGTAAGATTAGTCAAAGTATTATGGTCAAACCATCATACTGAGGAAGCAACATGGGAAGCGGAAGCGGATATGCGCAAGAAATATCCGGCGTTGTTTTCCGAGGTTAGTTGTCGAGTTGCGGGTCGTAACTCCTTTTATGGGGGTAGAATGCGATAGAGTTTCGCGCTTTTACCATAGTTATTGCATTTTAACATATTTTTGAGTCATTATATGCATTTTAGACATGAGTATTTGAGTCAGAAACTGCAATTTTGGATTTTAATCCGTTTTTGGAAAGTGATTATGACTTTTTGTGTTAAGTTTCGAGGTCGAAACTTCTTTTAGGGGTAGACTATAATACCCCGGATTTTTGAGTATTTATTCAAGTAATTAAAATATTTATTTTCTAAAATAAATATATTAAGCAAAGGGTATTTTAGTTTTTTCACTCGTTTTAAATAATTTTGGCGGGAGATGGCGCCAATATTGGGTTTGTCAAACTTTTGGGATTTAAATCCTAGTAAAAAAAAAAACAAAAAAGAAAAAAAAATTTTGGGGCCATATTTTTTGACGGGATTCTATAGTAATGGGGAGGGGGTTTTGTTTCCTAAAACTTCCAAATTTATGATGGATGTTACAAATCTTGGCTTAATCTCCTAATTTATGGTGAAGGTTACAAACTATTTAATTTTGGAAATTAAGTACTACCTATTCTACTCCTATAAATACCCCATACCTTATACTCTCTTACTTCAAGGTTCTTCATTCTCTTCTTATCTATTCTAGTTTTATATTTCTTATTTAAGTTCCAATTTTCTTTGGTTTAAGAAAAAAATTGTTATGTTTCTTACTCAAAAATATTATGCTCATGATAGGTTATTCATGTTTAAGTTCATGTGATACGTTACTTATTAGATTTGTATATTATTGGTTTGTTAGGAGATCGTTCAAGATTAAGACTAAGTGGAAATACTAGTATACTCTTTGTGCAAGATCAAGGCACGTTATGTAGCTAGATCTTTTGAAATGTGGTTTTATGTGATAAAGTTGTTTATTGATTTAATGGTTGGATTGGTTTAGAAATTTGGTTTAAAATGGTTACAATATTTTATTATTCACTCTTGGAAGTGAAAGAAGGAATGATTTTATCAATCATTTTTATATAGAAGTTTTGTTATCCTTTTTTGGAAAATTAAATTATTTTTACAAGGAAAGGTTGATTGGTTTTTATGAACTTTGAATGTTCAAAAAGTTGTTTATGAGAAAAAAGAGGTTTATTCATGACTTACGGTCATATTATTATTATTACCGCTTGATTAACATCAAAAGCTTCAAAGTCCACTTGTTAGCAATTATAGTTACCCCTTGATATAGATCCGTGATGGGATGACTAGCTTGGGGGTGTGCA